>APFE031622909.1:59121-130928 GCA_000404065.3 Pinus taeda
GGGTCTATTACACCTCTTAGTTTTCATTTATGAATTGAAACATGTTTAGAGAAAAGTAGATTTGCTTGTGCTGCTTGTTGCTAGATATCATTCGATACTAGGGAGATCAGTCTTGTCCGCAAGAATGATTTATCCGGCCAACAAGTCAATGACCTCAACTACGAGAATTCCTTGGCCACAAATCTAGCCTTGAACTTTTCCACAGTCCCATAGTCTTCATGCTTCACCTTGTACACCTAACATGAACCTACTACTGATTTTCCTTCTAGTCGTGCACAATCTCCCAGACATCGTTCTTCACGATGGAGGAATATTCCTCCACCATGGCATCCCTCCAAACCTACTGAGAGTTTGCCTCCTCACAACAAGAAGGCTTTATGTCCAAAAATTCAATCATCAAAGCCATATATCTAGTGTACCTTTGTGTCTAATTTATCTACATGAACATAGAGCTAGGAGTCTCAACTCACTCCTGGGACTCCTAAATCAACCCCTAATCCCACTTGGCTCTCTTCCTTCCTATGTTGGGAGTCACTGACTGAGTGGCTATCTCCACTTGTCCTGGTCTCTCCTCCTCATCTTGAAATGGCTCCTTGTCATCTTATTGTATGACCTGCTTGCCACATGGCTGAGACTCAATCTGTGATACTGGTTGATGTTCTTGCTTAGGAGTAAGTAACTCTTCCTTAGGTACTCTAACATGCTCTCACTCCAATGATTCTCTCAGAGCTTTGTCCTCCTCAAACCTCACGTCTTGCTTAATAATTGTCTTGTTGAATGATGGCATATACACCCTGTGCGTCTGGAATGTTTCAAGGTAACCCACTATAATTCTCTTTTTCGATGTGGGCTCCAGATTCTTCTTGCTCTATTTGGACACATGGTGGTAATTTTTTTTGCTAAACATGCGGAAGTGAGAAACATCAGGCTTCTTTCCCGTGAAAGCATCCTCTAGTGTAACTCGTCCAAGCACACTGTGTGGACTCTTGTCCTATAGAAATACTATAGTGTTACACACCTTTTCCCACAAGACACAGTCTAACCACAATCTTTCCCAGTTGGGAAGGTTCTCTCTGCCAATGACTACATCTTGGAAATTCTCCCAAGACTTATGAAGTTTTAGTAGCACAAGACTCATAGGGTCTTTGTCTACTACAGTCTGGTCCACTCCAACTAACTCATCCCGAACCCAAATGAACTTCCAAAGGTACATAATAATGGGCTCTCCTTTGCTCATCCAAAGATTTATTAACTTTCCCTTCAAGACAAGCTTCATAGCATCAATAGATCCCTGATACAACTCCAATATGAATTTCTTACAGGTATATCTTAAGTGCAAGAAATGATTACCGAAAGTGGGATGGCTCAAATTTTTAAAGAAATTCCAAGGGAACAATGTTGAAGTGACTCGAGGATTTTCCAGGGTATTTGAAAAAGTAGAAGCCGACATTGGTGATATCAAATTAAAAATTACAAAGTCTTTCTTTACAAAATCTACTAAACTCACCAGGATCGGTTAAAATTGGTTTAAAGGTCAAAGATTCAAGGATAATTCATGGAAGAAACTTGTAATAAATCTTTAGATGGTGACAAACTGAAAAATGAGAATTATTGTATCAGTGTTCAAGAAGAAATCACGAGACATTACCTTCGTCCTTTAGAAGTTCATTATTTGTGAAGGGAGGTATGTAAGAGTCTTATTTTATCATATTCTCCTTCTGATGCATATTCAAAGAGACCATGAAATTAATTTAGGTTACTATATTATCTATAGTCTCAAGAAAATGGAATTTAATATCCAAAGAAATTCAAGGAATATTAACATGAGTTTATATCATTTCAGCCTTGTTAAAATCTTGTTAGAAGAATAATTGTGCCAGAGGGGAGACAATTGAGAGGACTTCCTCCTGAGAAATTATTTCAAGGAGGTGTTCGAAGAAGAGAATGTCCAAGGCTCCAAGAGGATGTTGCAAAAGAAAACACAATTGTGCAGAATATATATAAATATTATTTATTATTGAAGGAATGAATTGATGATTACATGCCTTCATGACAGTGTGCCTAAATAGGCATTGATTGGTCATGAAGGTTTGAATGGTCATGCCTATTGACTTTCCATTCATAAGTAACTTTTTATTAATTAATTAATTATTCATAACATTGGCACCCCCTTAGAGAAAATTTGTCCTCAAAGCAGGGGAAATGTTGGGTGTTGTTCTTAAAACTTCTCTATTTTCCATGAAGAATCTTCTTATGGAAGCTTTTTTCCATTTAATGAGGTATTTTCTAATAGTTTTAGAACATAATACTTTTTCCCCTGTAGCAGGGATGACTTCTGGTTCTAAAACGATTTTTCCTTCATCATCAACTTTGCGTATTTTTGTTTGAATTGATTGATTATGCCCGAGCATTTTCTTAAGACAAAATACATAAAACACATTATGAATCCAACAATTATGGTAATTTCAACCCATCAGCCACTTCACTGATTTTTTTGATTATTTGGAAAGGTCCATAAAATTTTGGAGCCAACTTATTCTTTTCTTATTGCTTCAAAGTTAATTGTTTGTAGGGTTGAAGTCTTACAAATACCCAATCACTTTCTTCAAATTCTCTCTGAATGGTGTTGATGGTGTTGATCCACTTGTTATTTCATCCAATTACTAGTTGTTAAATTTTCTTTCTATATAATATATTATATATATATATATATATATATATATATTTTTTTCCAATTGATTCTTCACTGCTTGAAAGTTGGAGACATTTAATGTGGATTCCTTCAATTTGGAAGGTTCATAACCATATAAAGCTTCAAAAGGAGTTAGTTTGTATGTTAGGTGTTGTATGACCATTCGGCTAAATGTAACTGTCAGAGGAAATTTCAGCCTAAAAGTGCCCATGAAATTTTCAGATAATTTCTATGTCATAATATGTTAACCAATCAAAATCCTTTATTTTTTTTTTTTTTGTAAGCTAAGGAGGGACCGTTCTTTTATATTATTTCGAATTGAAACTAGTACATTTCCATAGTGGCCTCAACTCGCCCCGTAGGGAAACCGGGTCTGTTGGCCACCTTAAGTTTTTCACTGCCATCCAAAAACCAAAAATCCTGATTCTTCTAGTCCATGCAATGTATACTAAACATTCATAACAGTTACTATTATTCCTATTTTGCATTGTAAATTCAAACTAGAAACCGAAAACTATCGTCTGTCCCTAACAAAACTGCAGAGAGCATACCCATGTCCTCAGATGTTGTCCTGCGTGGTTCCCTTCTGTCCATCTTCTTCCTTTATGCCCTTATTAATCTTCTCTATTTGCTGCTGAATCTCATCCAATTTTTTGTCCCTCATAATCATGGTGATCTGGATGTTCTTCAGTTCTCTCCTCAGATTAGGAATTCCTTGGGATAATTCTGCCATTTCTATGGCAACTTGCTCCATGGCCTTTGCCAGCAGTCTTTTCATCACCCAGTATACATGCAGGGCCTGTTTGTACAGTGTCATGCGGCCTCTTGTATTTCTCGGATCAGGAAGCAGGTATACCCAGTCTTCCATTTCTGATCCTGATTGGGCTTGGGTAGCTTCCTCCTCCAGATGCTGGATAATTTTCCTGATGTCCTTGTTAGTATTGTCGCAATATGCCTGCTCTGCTAGCTGTATCTTTTTTTCCAGAGTTTTTCTGTAGTTTCTGGTTGGTGATGAGTCTCGCTTCTCCCTCTTCCCTGCTGGTCGCCCTCGTCCCCTGCTACTCCGACCTCGTCCCCTGCCTGCTCTTCCTCTGTTTCTATAGTTTCCTCCACGTCCTCGACCTTTCACACCTGAAGTACTCTCGAATTCTCCTTCTTCCTCGTGCCCCACGCTTCTCCTGTCTCCGTGCTCCCTTTCTACTTGAGGTTTCCCCTTTTCAAAGCCTCCGTCCTCCCTAACCCTCTTTCTTTTCTGCTCGACTCTGTCTTGGTCTGTTTCAAACATCTCCTCATCTTCCTCTGAATCGATCTGAACTATCTGGTATTGATCTTCGTTTTCTCTCTCTGCGATTTCCTTCCCTTTTTTCCCTGGACTACTTCGGCCTCTCATCTCCTCTTCTGCCTCATCTCTCGTTCTCTTCCTTGTTGCCATTTGATATCTCTTGCCGACGCTGTCTTTCATTCCTCTCTGCCCCCTCTGCCCTTCTGTGATGCTACCTGGTTCTTCCACCACCCTGTCCCTTCGCATGCTCGCTCTTCTTTCATTTATCGGCTTCCGGGCTTTGTATTGCCTTCCTCCTTTATTGTATCTTCCCTTCCGCTGCTCGTTGTTATTCTTCCCTCAATCCTCCTACCACCTGCCGCTCTCTTGATTGTCCACCTTTCCTCGTCCTTGTTCTACGCCATCGTACCTCCACCCATTCTCGGCTGCATTACCTCCGTCACTTCCTTTCTTCATTGCTTCCTCGCCACCCCTCCTCGGTATGATATCCCTTCTGCTACTCGCCCTGTCCACCTTCATCATTGCCTAGTCTGTTTTTGCTTTGTCATCCTCCGTGTCCTGTCTTATGTTGATTGCCCTGATCGCCGCCGTTCTCACCCCGATCGGGGAAAAATCCTTTAAATTCAAAAAGAGGTACATGTCCTAAATAATTTTAAATTGGTTAATTTGGGTATCTGTGAAATATTTTATTAATGTTATTTACCTACCTTATCCATATGAATTAGAATATCAAAAAAGTTATTAATGTGATGTAAATCTTGATATTAGTGAAAAAATATAAATTAAAAATGAGAACTCATTTGACATTAATAACCATGTACCAAAAAATAATTAAATATAATATAAATATAGAGAGGTTATAAGTTAAATATAATATAGTTAAAAAGTTAAAAGTAATTAATATAATATAAAATAGTTATATAGTTAAAATAAATATAGTTTATAGTTAAACATAAAATAGTTAAATAGTTGAAAAAACATATTCCAAAAAGGATAAATTACCTATTCTAGCCAAAGATATAAAATATATAGTTAAATATGAAATAGTTATATATAGTTAAATACAAACTAGTTAGAAAACATATTTCAATAAGGACAAATTACCAAATTCTGTCCAAAAATATAGAATATATAGTTAAATACAAAATAGTTAGAAAACGTATTTCAAAAAGTACAAATTACCGGATTCTGACCAAAAATATAGAATATATAGTTCAATATAAAATAGTTGAATAATTGTCAAGTCTCACTAGCACAACCGGTTGAGGACGGGCCTCGTCAACAAGAGGACCCTGGATCAAACCTCATGGAGGGTAGTTGTGCCTTCTGCTAAAGGGAGGAGACATGCTAAAAAATACAGTTAGCTAAGGGTTAGTATGGCCCAGGCCAGGTGCGATCCCCAGGTGACTTTGACGGATTCGATACCCCTGGGTCGCGACTCCTCAAGCCACAGGTCAAGCCCGTAGGATTACAAATAACTTGACAAAAAAAATAGTTAAATAGTTAAACATAATTAAATACAAAATAGTTAAAAGACATATTCTAAAGAGGACAAATTACCATAATATGGCAATTAATATTTCCGGAGCTAGAGATCCGGAAATATTGGTTGCCCAAAAATTTAGAATATATATATATATATATTATAATATATATATATATATATATATTAGTAAATACAATTAAATAATTAATAGTTAATAAAATAGTTAATAGTTAAAAAATATATCTAGAAAGACAAATTACTAGATTTTGACCAAAAAATATATTCTGGGCAAAATTGTGGCTCAATAGACCAATGTCGTTAAATTTTAATTTTTTTTTTAATTAAATATAAAAAATATATAGATAATTCAATATAAAATATAAATATAGATTGTTAAATTTAAATACTATATATATATTTATATATATATATATATATTATATATATATATATCTATATATATATATATATAATAATATATATATATATATATATATATTATATATAATATATATTATATATATTTAAGGAGTTGTCTTTAGTGCGACTTTTTGGACTTTTCGATGCCAGAATCCGGTGGAAAAATTGAAGTAAAATCTTGATTTGTGTTATTTAAGCTAGTTTTTTGACTATATATATGGATTCAACACCCTGGAAAACCCCTTAGACACTTCGATTATGTAGGTGTTACCCATCAAGCTAGTGATTTCAATAACTTTATGCTGGATTTTAGAGAAATTAGATCGGAAAAACCCACCAGAAAAACTTGCAAAAAGTCTTACGAAAGACCACTCATTATTTTAATAAAAGTGTCATATATTGAGAGATTTCAATAAAAGTAAAAATTTAGAAATAATATATTAATTTTCCCATTAAGTGCTATTAAATATTGTGGAACATAGATAAATGTAAATTAATATTAAAAAATTGTCTACATGACATTTTTTTATTAATTTCTTGATTTTTCCTTAGGAGACCACTTTTAAATTGAATTTCCTTTAATGCACTCAGACCATTTATTTTGCTTATCTGTTACAAAACAATGAAGATATGTTTCCAAACATTTATTCACTATTTCTGTTTGTCCATTTGTTTGCGGATGATACCCTAAAATTATGTTAAGGGATATTCCAGCCTGGTTAAAAAATTCCTAGAAATTCCCTTTAAATTTTACCTCTCTATCATTGATGATGACCTTTGGAAGGCTATGTAATTTATAGAAGTTTTTGCAAAATATTTCTGCAATTTGTTTTTAATCTATCTTCTTAACTGTAATCAAATGTGTGCGTTTGGTTAGTCTATCCACCACAACAAATATTTTATCCTTTTTGTCAGACATAGGCAACCCTTTGATGAAATCCATCGATATTTCCTCCCATTTCTGATTTGGGATATGTAAAGGGTGAAGATTCTCATTTTTATTTCTTTAACAAATATCATATTTAGTAGCGAATTTTAGGATTTCTTTACTCATCCCCTTCCAATAGAATGATTGATGAGTATTATAGTATGTTTTGAAGAATTCAACGTGTCTCACTACCGATGAACTATGTGCTTCCCTTAAAACCTTCATTTTAAATTTGGAGGATGGGATTAGATAAATTATACCCTTATACCGTATTATATCATTTTTCCATTCAAAGTTTGGATTTAGATCTATATTTTTTATTATAGAACATAAGTATGGTTACTTGGCATATTTAGTTCGAATCTCATCTAACCATTCAAGAACTGCTACTAATGTTGCACATCTTATTAGTTCTTCATCTTTTCGTGAAAGAGCATCAACAACTACGTTATCCCTTCCCTTTTTATGTAATATATCCATGTCAAACGTGGAGAGTTTCTCTATCCATTTTTGTTGTTTTATAGATAATGTCTTTTGTTGTAACACGAATTGAAGACTATTGTGATATGTGAGAATCAATACTTTTCTTCCCAAGAGGTATTGACATTATTTATTCATTGCATGTATGATGGCAATCATTTGTTTATGACAAGTATACTTCAATATTTCCCTTTTATTGAGTTTTTTACTTTCAAAAGCTATTGTGTGGTTGTCTTGCATTAATACTGCTCCAATTATGAAACCTGAAGCATCGAATTCTACCATAAAATGTTTGGAAAAATTTGAGGTTGCTAGTATTGGAGTAGATGCCATTACTTCTTTTAATGTCTCAAAACACTCTTCTACTTTTCTATCCCATTGAAAGGCATTATTTTTTAACAAGTTTGATATGGGTGCAGTCAAGTGTGCATAGTTTTTGATAAATCTTCTATAACATCTTGTTAATCCCAAAAACCCTCTTAGTTTAAATATATTTTTTGGTTTTGGCCACTCTTTCTTGCCTTGATTTTATTGCAGTCTATCTTGGATCCTTCCTTGGATATGACATGACTGAGGTATTCGACTTCCTTTTTACCAAAGTACACTTCGATAATTTTGCAAAGAACTGATTTTTTTTCTAGTAAGGAAAGTACTTCCTCTATGTGCTTGAGGTGCTCCCTATAGGTTTTGTTGTAGATAAGGATATCATCAAAGAAAATTATTACAAAATTCCAAAAGTATGGATGAAAAAGATAATACATAGTTTCTTGGAATGTAGCTGGGGAATTTCTCAATCTAAATGGCATCACTTTGAATTCATAATGTCTGTCATGAGTTCTGAACGCATTCTTCTGGACATGTTCTAGCCTTACTTGTATCTGATAATAACTTGACCTCAGATCTAACTTTGAGAATTACTCTACACCATGGAGTTTTTCTAACAACTCATATATGAATGGAATGGGAAATTTATTTTTTATAGTTATTTTGTTTAACCGTCGATAGTCTATACATAGTCTAAAAGATCCATCCTTCTTTCGAACCAATGCCATTGGAGATGCATACAAGCTCCTTTTTTTTTAATGACTCCAAATTTTAGTAAATCTTGAATTAGCCTTTCTATCTCTATTTGTGATGATGAGGATAGTGGTATGATTTGATATTAATAGGCGCTGCATCTGGTTTAACTTCTATAATGTGTTCTATATTCCTTTCTGGTGGTAACTTCATAGGAAATTCTAAAATAGTTTTTTATGTTAAATTTTATTAGGGTGACATTGTTCTTTGCTTTGATAGTTGCATTTCATCATTAATACATTAAGTTCAGCCCATATCATCATTTCATTATTCATATCTACACCATTATGCATTAGCATATGCAATTACATAGAAAGAAACACCACCACCAACATCATCAATGCAACAAAACGTAAAAGGAACAGTAGAAGAAAAGCATGCACACATATAGAGACACCAGGATTGGTCCAAGACTAGGGAAAAACCCACTATGGGGAAAACCCTTGCAAATCTTCTTCTTCTTAGATCGTCATCAAATGATGCAGCAAAAGAGAGTACAATGATCTATAACTTTGTCTATGCAGAAAAACAATAATGATATCTATGAAATAGATCTAATCATGCTAGGAATTAGAACCCTCATACTGATGATTGTAATGTGTTGTCACAAACTAATTTCAACTTCTATATATTGTTGTCACTGTGCTAAACACTACCAAGCACTGCTGTCACTATCGATGAGTCCAATACATATGTTTGTAGCAGAAACTAACAAATCAGATCTACAAATCTATAGATCTGTATAACAGTAGAGAGAAACTCAGATCTACCATATCACTGAAGTCAATATTTTAACTAAAGTCAACTGAATTCAAGATGTCAAACCCTAGATCTAAACTTTAGTTTCTCTCATCAAAATTGTTTGTGTGCAACTGAAACTCCCTAGTCGTTCTCTCAATCATTATATGCGGGCGATTGTGACTGCACAGTTTCTCTTAGGAAGTATTTTATGTGTGTGACTATGGTGCAATACACTTAAAACCCAGAGTTTCTCCCTTATTGTTGCTGTGCAAATAACCGATATGTCTTGGTCGCTCTCAGGACCACTCTGTGTGAGTGACCGGGGACTGAAACCTCTATATCTACCTCTAAAGCCATAGTCACTCCCAAAGCCTCTGTGCCAGCATCCAAGAGTATATAGTCACTCTCATAGGCTTTTGTGCCATCATCTAGGGACCAGAATGCCATGTTCTGTGCCAGTGACCGAGATCCAAAAGACCCTAACCCAGAGTGAACCTTTCACCTATGATTTCAGACCCTTGAGCGAACTCCTTCCGTCAAACCTATGCGAACCAAGACAAAAGAGAAGAGAAGATGTGTCCAAATTATCTTGAGGTCTCTTCTATTTACACGTTTTCCTGAGGGTTCACTTGGGGTTAAGATTGACCCAAGTAGTTACTCATGTGGTTAGGGCAAACCCATTCTATAATACATGTATGAATAAAATAATTCGTAACTTAACTTCTGCTTGACCAAATTGGGTGATATTTAGGTCAATTTTGGTCCTCTCAAAAAGAGGAATCTAATGAAATCATAATATTAGTCATTTGAGTTGTCCAAGCTGTAATTTTACTGCAGTTGCAAAAATTAACACTCCCTCTCAACTAGGGATAATTTCACCTGCCAATATATGTCCATCGAACAATATGCCATTATGGAATAATTGAGTGTCATCATGTATCATCACATATCATCTCTATCATGTAGTCATAATGCCATGTCCATCTCAAGTGTCTCATCATCACAAATCATCATTATACATCCCGATCTATCATTTTCTTATTCCTGCTTATCACTTTATTGATCCTACTCGTATGATGAACATTCTCGGAAGAAGAATAATTTATTACCCGAAGGGGAGCTCAAGCTACTACCCTCTATACATTAGTCTATTATCTGGAATCTCTGTTAGAGGGCTACTACCTGGATCATCATCAATCATCATCAGGGAGCATATCATCAGGGAGTGCATCTCAACCTAGAATCACATCGAGGAGCAATAGCTTCCACCCATACCAAGAAATAGGATAACTCATCACATAGGGGAGTAAACCCTCGACCCTAGATCACATAGGGGAGTACACCCTCAACCCTGGAATTTCATTGGGGAGGTTACCCTCAACCCGAAATCATATGGGGTTATCTCAACCCATCATATTTCCTACTAATCTTCCCATCGATGACCCTTAATAGTCATGTGGTAGAACACCTGCATCATAACCGCCTTGGGTTGTACACCCAAAAGTACACCCTCAACTGATTGGCCAGACAAGGATTAATATTGCCAACAAGCCTGACTTGTGGGTATGATGCCAACTGGGGTATACTCTGCAAAGACAAGACAAGGGCGTAAAAACCCTCAAACCTATGGGTAACAGATATGGGTAACACCATATTTTATAGAGTTCCCTCAACCCCAGGAGTCCTTATCCCTCAATTCCTCACCCTGGGAGCTCAAAGAGGGGGGAAGAGTTGGCTCAGTGTTCTCGATCAACGTTGCTCTCATCATACTCGAATATGGTATCTACTTATCTCAATAGAAATTGTTTCCTGTTCATACAAAACATCAAATCAAATATCATGTCAAAATATAAATAATCATATAAATCACAAAAATATACCATAATAATCTTCCCTCTCAAGGAGGTACAAATCACAAGCTTGAGCTTGTTTCGAACAACTGCGTTGTCTCAATATATGGAGTATCTTGGTCCCAACTATAAATATGGGACTTTCAATCATCGTAATGTAACCATGTCATATCCAGATCATGTTGAAACAACTCTCTAAGGAGCTTTAGTATCCTGCCTCACAACCAGCCATGCTAGCAGCTTCATGATCAACCTCGGTCATGCTATGGATCTCTCATCCATAATATCATGGCGAATCTCATACTAAAGAAACATCCAAATGTGCTTATCAAAAACAATCTCAAATATCAACAATACATATGTGCATACACATATCATAGGAGAAATATCTCATTCTCAAAACGAGAACACCTCATGCAGATATTTCAAAGCATGCTTGGTGGAAACTCTATGTAAGTGAAGCAACTCACTCATGAATTTATTCAAGTTATATGCACATCATACATATATAGATGGATGTTCAAAATGGAACATCAATGCTTCAACCATCAGATGCCATGTCAAGTTCAACAACATCTTGAAACTCAAATCAGAGTATCCAAGGATTTGCAATTTTCATTATTCAAAAACATTATCCAATAGCTTTGCAATATGGAGTTTCTTTTCCCAAATTCTAGAAATTGATTTATCATGCCATGATACATTATTTTGGGCTTCATAAGCCATATCCTTCTAATTTATATCATGAGAGGCTCATCACCTATCACAAGTATATCATCAAGATATAAAACCAAAACCATAATAAATATCAAAGCCATACCTTGGAAATCATCATCCTGACTTCATCTGATAACTGTCAAATCTAGACATATCTAGATTGCAATGCTCTAAGCATAATGCCTTGCTAAGCCAACATAATAATCCTTACATAACTCAATGTTGTACCATCAACCAACAAAGTCAACTCATCAGAGTTTATAAGCCAAATCAGGACAATTATCAAAGTCATCGTTATCATAGTATTAATTCTTTCAACCAGGGGACAGGCAGAGCTCATATTAAACTCATATCAATGCATGAATTCATCATGCCAACAAGTTGTAATCAGTCATGCAATATCAATATAAACTTTATCAATTCATTCTCATAATCATAACATAAGTCATTTCTGTCACTAGGTGCAAATGCATACATTAAGGATGAGTCATGTAGGCTCCATTTTCATGCTGAATCACAACTATCATCACCTCAACCATTCTTCTAGGAATAAGGAGGACAATTCGAAATCATGCTTCTGAATATTCACATAAGTCATTATGCCCACATAGCATAGACATCAGGGAAAATCAACCATCGTCAAATCAGATTATTAGACATCAAATCAAGTCCAAATTGTTATTGTAGAGAGATCTATAGTCAAAGCACATTTCAATCGTCAATTCAAATTTGTTGTCAAGCATCATGACAAAACACCAGTAATTCCAAATCATGCCAACATAGTGAAATATCTATATGTACGTTCTAGTCACCTGCAAACACAAGTTCAGTCTGCATGTTCATGCTATGACAATATTCAACCTTTTTTTGCTAGCAGATATTGTTGTTATATGATATACATCTGTGGTACTGATATCTTCCAGGTGACCATCTCATTTCATGCATAATACTTCATTATATGATCAAAAATTTAACTCAAAAAATTCATAAATCAGTTAACAGTGGTAGAATATGTCAGGGATATCATGATTCAGAGTTTAGACAACTTCAGAAAGATTCGGATGATGGTCAACAATAGTCAAACCTTTGGTCGCTTCCTTTAGGTTAGCATGTAAGTGACTTTAGTTTCCTAGACGTTGTCTAGGCCTTAGCATGCGTGCGTCCAGGGACGAGATCTCCCAGATCAATGATTGCGTCCAAAGAAGAAACCCTAATTTCTCTATGGGCTTCAAATTTGAGACCCTGCTGCAGATCAATATTGTTAGATGCACATAAATCATACTTTAACAACACATAATGCAAATAGTAGTATGAGTACGAGTCTTGAAAAAAAAGATTCTCCCTCTGACTGAGGATCCACTTCATTCATCTTCATTCATATTATCGGCTTGTCTCTACTAGAGTCATACAACAACAAATCTGTTAGATCATAAGCATATGGCTATCAACATCATGACATCAATCTTTCATCAAAGGTTTAGACTTAAAGCAGTAGATGGATCTCAAACACAATAGCACGTTTTATCAAGTCACTCTATCAAGTTAGGGCATTCAATTTAAGCATATGTTGTCAAGACAAAACCATAGTTAGTAAGAGATCTACTTGTAAATCTTACACTTATACCTCTCACATCAAGGTTACCATGCTCTTCATGACTAATGATATCAAATTAGGTCATTCAATAGAGATTTATCAAAACAACAAGAGTGTCAATCACTCTTTCCATATGATTTCATCATGCTTATTGCAAGCATTACCAGTAGACTCATGTATAGGGTTCAGAGAACTATCCTTCTATATGAAATCCATCATGACAAGTATCAAGAGTATCGTTTTCTATAGCCAAGGTGATATCCTTCTTTATAGGATCAAGAGATCCAACAGATAGATCAAACAACAAGTATATCAATGTATCAACATTAGATAGCCTCATCGAATTCAATAAGATAAAAAATTTCAACACCAAGTGCATATTTTCATCATAGGAACCATAGATCCAAGTCACTTTCATATGCATGTATGAGCCAATAAAGAAAGAGACATTATCATCAAACCTTAGGGCTTACCAAGCCAATAGTTGAAACATACCATGCATACCTTGTGGTATTCAAACATATGAGCACCTACTCATTACACATAGGCCACTAGCAGCACTTTGTCATATTTTCATTAAGTATCTCTTTATCTCTTTCCATATGTGCATCTCAAAGTGATCCTAAAAAAGGATCTACACATCTCATCTCATCAAGGAGATTAAAAACATCCATATACACAAATACATATGCAGGAAGTACAAACAATAAACTTAATCATCAGATCCATAAGTCTAATAAGTAAGAAACATCATAAGTCAAGAAATACTTATCTTAAATGTGAGGTGATCCTCTCCCTCTTAAACGAATATTCAAGAGCCATCAATGTCCTGGTCCATATACCAATGTTGTCTTCAAGTATCCAACCAGATTTGCTAGGGATTATCCCATCTAGGGCTTCATCGAATCTTCATCAAGTGTTTCACATAGACCATGCTATCAAATCTCAAGTATTTTCCATAAACCATGGTTTTCTCTCCAACCCCAACCTCATAGAATCCATCAAAACCTAATAAAAAGATGCCTAGGGTTTTTCTTCAAACCCTAGAATTGTTTTAGGTCTCTGCCATCCTCTTCTTACTTCCATCAAAGGTGTCACCATCAGGGTGATCTCCATGACTTTTCTTCAGCCCAACTTTGATACCATGTTAAATTTTCTTAGGAAGACATTGTTATTTGCTATGATAGTTTCATTTCATTATTAATACATTAAGTTCACCCCATATCATCATTACATTATTTAGATCTACACCATTATATATCAACATATGCAATTACATAGAAAGAAACAACATCACCAACATCATCAATGCAACAGAACATAAAAGGAATAGTAGAAGAAAAGCATGCACACATATAGAGACACCAGGACTGGTCCAAGACTACGGCAAAACCCACTATGGGGAAAACCCTTGCAAATCTTCTTCTTCTTAGATCGTCATCAAATGATGTAACAAAAGAGAGTACAATGATCCATAACTTTGTCTATGCAGCAAAATAATAATGATATCTATGAAACATATCTAATCATGCTAGGAATCAGAACTCTCACACTGATGGCTGTAATGTGTTGTCACTATGTTGAACACTGCTGAGCACTGTTTTCACTGTTGATGAGCCCAATACATATGTTTTCAATGAAAACTAACAAATCAGTTCTACAGATCTACATATTTGTATAACAATATAGAGAAACCCAGATCTACCATATCACTAAAGTCAATTGAAGTCAAGATGTTCTGTAAAGTCAATTGGATTCAATATGTCAAACCCTAGATATGAACTCTGGTTGCTCTCATAAAAACTGTTTGTGTGCGACCAAAACTCCTTGGTCGCTCTCTCGGACACTGTATGCGGGTGACTGTGACTGCAGGGTTGCTATTAGGAAGTCTTTATGCATGCGAATGTGGAAAAATAAACTTAAAACCCAGAGTCGCTCCCTTACTATTGTTGTGCAAGCAAATGAGATGTCCTGGTCGCTCTTAAGACCACTCTGTGCGAGCGACCGAGATGTCCTGGTCGCTCTCAGGACCAGTCTGTGCGAGTGACCGGGGACCGAAACCTCTAGATCTGCCTCTGAAGCCATAGTCGATCCCATGAGCCTCTGTGCCAGCGTCCAAGGGTCTATAGTCGCTCTCATAGGCTTGTGTGCCAATTTCCAAGGACCATAATGCCCTGTTCTGTGCCATCGAACAAGATCCATAAGACCCTAATCCAAAGCGAACCTTTCGCTTGTGATTTCAGACCCTTGAGTAAACTCCTTCCGTCGACCTTGTGAAAACCAAGACAAAAGAGAAGAGAAGATGTGTCCAAATTATCTTGAGGTATCTTATATTTATAGGTTTTCTTGAGGGTTCACTTGGGGTTAAGACTGACCCAAGCAGTTACTCATGTGGTTAGGGCCGACCCATTCCATAATACATGTATGAATAAAATAATTCGTAACTTAACTTCTGCTTGACCAAATTGGGTGATATTTAGGTTGATTTTGGTCCTCTCGAAAAGGGGAATATAATGAAATCATCATATCGGTCATTTGAGTTTTCCAAGGTGGAAATTTACCACAGTTTCAAAAAATAACATTTTATACCTTTTGACTAGGGAAATCTCTAGTTGTTGTGATTGAACAACATTTATGGTTAATAATTATATTTGTTGACATTGTGTGATATATATTTGTGCTCCTTTTTAAATAATTTTTTTTATTTGTTGTGTAGATACAATTTGAGTAGGAAGTGGTTGGAATCCGAACAATTTATATCTTCTACCATTCCATTTGAACTTAATGAATTGCTTCTGATGATTTATGGAGTATGTTCCCAATGTTTGTAGCCAATTTATTCCCAAAACAATGTTTAATCCTCCTAGGGGTACTCTGTAGAAGAAAGATTCCAATTCATAATCTCTTAATTGTATTTTAGTCGTGTGACATTTTCCAACTCCATCTATCTTTTTTTCCATCTTCCACCATGAATATTATATCAACTATTAGGTACACAAATTGGTTTAGTTTCCTTGCAACGTTTACATATATAAAATCATGAGTGCCTATTGTGTCTAATGGCATAATGACATTTTATTTTTTTATATGTCCTCTTAATTTTAGGGTTTGTGGTTTCACTATTCTTGTGATTGCATTAAGAGAATATTTAGGCATGGCTTCTTCTTATGGTTTAGTGCTCAGGGATTCAATTCCCTCGTTAGTTTTTTCATATGAATCATTGCTAGCTAATTCTTCCTCATGTTCAGCTTCACGTGTATAGTTTATGTGTGTTGAATTTATGATCTAGTGCATATTTTTCTCCACATGTTCATCATTTCCCTTCCTTCTTATTCTCTGTATTTGGGTAACGGTAACCTTGTTCTTGTAATTTGAATATTTGCTTGATTTCTCAAAACCTGTGAACAATGTCTTATTGAATCGATTTTTTTGTTCAATAATTGTTATCACATATTTGGCATCTTCGATGGTGTTAGGTTTCCTTAGTTTTATCTCAGCATGGATATAATATTTTGGTCCACATATGTACATTTTAGGTATTTATTCTTAAGTGAGTCTGCTTTGTCATATCACCAATACTTCCCATTTGTGGGTATAATTACTCACAGTTCCTTTCTACTTTAGGTGTATAAACTTGTTGTACAAATCATCATCCTCTTTGTCATGAAATATTTTTAATAATTCTCTTGTCAATCCTTTCTAATGAAAAGAATGAAGGTTAGACTTCTTTGTCCACCAAAGGAACCAGTCATAAGATTCACTTTCTAAGGTGTTGGAAGTGATCATTATCTTTTTTATTTCACCTAGCAGGGGATTTGCTCCAAAAATTATGTCCATATTGTTGATCCATATAGTTTCTCCTCTTTGATCCTTACCATCATATTTTGGTAATTAACTCTTAATTCGTTGATGGTTTGTGTCTTGAATTATAGTGTGATATTGACTGCTTGAAAAGTATATCTTAGGATATTCTTGATGGTCATGTTCACTAGAATCTTGTGGGCTAGTTATCAACCTTTGATCGGGAAAAGATTGTATCATTAACTTTATTAAAAATAGCAACAAGAAATCCTAATTTAAATTGTCCTTGAATTAAATTAGGAATTAAATCGAAATACAATTCTCATAACAACTTGTAATAGTCAACTAAGTTAATTTGACTTAGTTGGCTCAGTAAATTCGAGTTGGAAGTCTATCTAGAGTCATGTAGAGCGCTTCCGAAATTTTTGGGGTCCAGTGTTGACCTAGGTTGTCATTGATGTCAATATGGCAATATTCTAGATACTACATGACGATATGAAGCCAAGGGGAAATAGAGCAGATCCATGAAGAGACAAGAGCAAGGCCATCAGGATAGCCAAGCCATAAGCAAGAGAGGCATATTGCAGAATATCAGAACAAACAGAGGAGGTCTCTTTGAAAGACATTTCCAAGCCAGAGGAGCCATATCGGAAGAGCATTATATGTAATACATGCCCAAGAAGAACCAAGAGGAGCTACAGGAAGAGCCATATCTATATCTATATATATATATATATATGCCAAAACAAAGCTACAGGAGGTACCATATATATATGCCAAAGAAGAACGGGGTAACAAGAGGAGCAAACAGAGCTATCAGAGCCATCGGAGAGAGCAAAACAGAGCTATCGGAGGAGAAAAGAGCAAAACAGAGCTATTGGAGGCCAAAACCCATATATATATGTGTTTAACACTATCAAAGGCCAAAACCCAGATATATATGCATTTAACACTATCGGTGGCAAAACAACATACATATACGCAAATACACCGTCGAAGCGGAAAAGGCAGAGTTTATATAAGTATGCGCATAATACTCTATTGGAGGCGGAAGACTTGGGTGTATTGTAAATACACTATTGGAGGCGGAAGACTTGGGTGTATTGTAAATACACTATTGGAGGCAGAAGTTTTAATGCTATCGGGTCCATAGAACCCATAGGGCATCACCCTTGTATATTTACTTGTTTATCGCCAAATTCCTTTTACACAAAGAAATCATGCTAAAACACTTAGCGGATTCGAGAAAGCGGACTTGAAATTTTATGCACAGGAGTTTTAAGTCCTATCGGGTTTGGCACATATTATTGCATCGCTATCAGGGAGTGGTCTATGTTAAGGTCTAGACCTGAACCTTTGCGATTTGCGATTGCTGACGTATATCACATCGGCACTTCGGGAGTGGGAGTTATAAAGTGCTAAGCGGCCCATTGCAATCACTGATAGCGATCAACGATATCGCATTGGACCTCCGCCAAGGGCAAGCGCCGATTGCGATGAATGTTGCAAAACCGATGCAACATTACAATTGAATTAATGCTATATCACGTCCTCCATGTCGGAAGTGACCATTGCAAGTTATAAAGGGATGATGCGACATGCTGTGGCTGCTGATTGCGATTTCACTGCGGACCTGATGCAGTATAGATACAAGAATAATATTTTTTTGAAGTCCGCCCTTAGCACTTTGCTCGTGGTTTTTCATATATTTCCTGTGTATCTAAACATTTGTATTGCACAGAGTTTTTAGGCCAAAAGCCTATAATAACGCTCTCGATAGTTCAGGAGGCCTGGACAATAGTTCAATAGGCTAAATCAAGCCGATTGCGATTGCGATTGGGACGTGGCACATCCGTTAAACAAAACTATTTCTATGTATGCCTATTATCATTGGAAAAACGAGGCTCTGTTATAGTTTGAACATGCAACAGTTTTGCTCTGTGTATTTGGTCCTCTCTCATGAATGAACGTGTCCTATGAGCACGAACAGACAAAGGAAGCTAAAACGACCGAGAAGCCAAGAAGTTGAAGGGTAAGCTAGCACAGAGAGAGCTGAAGCGAGTGTTGAGGAAGCCTAAGAGCTAACGAAAAAGAGGAAACCAATAGACATAGGCATGAGGAATGCATAAAAACAGAAAAACAGAGAACAATGTGTCGTTGTGTTGTTGAAATAGTTGAAAGAAGTTAGAGGGTCCAATAGAACAGAGTGAGGGTCCAGCAGAACAGAAAGAGGGTCCAGCAAAACAGAAAGAGGGCCGAAGGACCAACATGATAGTAGACAGTCGAAGGGGAGGAGTAGCCAACAGAGAAATAGTCATGCTGAAGCATTCACTGTGACATTAGAACAAATGCTTGAACAGAAAGTTGTTCTTTATGCAGAGCTTAGTGCAGCTAATAGTAGACTGAATAAAGTTGTATGAAGACATTATCAGAGGTCATGAAGGCTATTGAAGACTCTATGTGGGTAGTATAAAGAATAGTAAAGACTCCTTCATGAGAAGACTGGATGTCATTGATGCTGTAGCAAGGAAACTATAGTGAAGTTGTATACAGACATAACTCAGTAATGAAGAGTTCTAAGAGCATAACATTACTATAAAATCTACCTTGACAAGATTGGGTTGGAACCCTTGGGGCTGGTGCTTCAGAAGTAAGTAGGATTGGAGTCCTTGGGGCTGGTGCCTCAGAAGTAAGAAGGATTGGAGTCCTTTGGATTGGTGCTTCAGAAGTAAGTAGGATTGAAGTCCTTGGGGTTGGTGCCTCAGAAGTAAGAAGGACTGGAGTCCTTTGGATTGTTGCCTCGACATAATAGAGTTGGAGCCTAACAAAAGTTGAAGTTGGTGCTTGGAAACTAATTGCAACCATCTATATATTGTATCTATTTTATTGCAAAGATTATATTAATAAAAGCATTTATTCTTGTTGTTCATCTTGTGTTCTGAATATATATGTTTTAATTGGTAAAACAATAATCGGAAAAAGGAATACTAATTCACCCCCCCCTCTCAATATTTCTAACAATTGGTATCAGAGCCAGTGCCTTCATTCAAAGCTTAACAACTTGAAGGTTGACCTTTAGAACACAAATGGCGAAGTCAAGGAAGAAAGTCTCTAATCCTCCTAAGGATGTGTCTTCCTCTACTACTAAAATAGAAGACAATCAATTTGAGGAGGCTCCAAGGCTCAATGGGAACTTTAATATATGGGAAGCAAGAATGAGGAATTTCTTACAGACTCAAGGCATTGAAATCTGTAAATCAGTGATTGATGATGGCAGGATGGATAGAGAATCCAAGGAGTACAATGCAAAAGCAATGAAGGCAACCTTGAATGGACTACTTGATTCTATAAAGAACAATCTAGGAAAATATTCATTAGCAAAGGGTATATGGGACAAACTTCATGACCTTCACTTAAAAGGGGCATTGACCATGACCATCAGTCAAGAAGATGATGGAAATCAAGTAGGAAATCCAGAACCCATCATAGAAGCTAAAGATGAGAATGATGACATCAAGGCTGAAGCAGACCTAGAAGATGAAGAGAATGAAAAATATTTTGTAGAAGAGCTCCTTGCTCAACTTATGACCACCATGGAAGAGATTAACAATTTGAAAAAGGAAAATGAGGAACTTAAGAAGATAGCACTAGTTGGTGACCAAGATCAAACAAGGAAGAAAGTTGATCTCATCAAGCTTCAAGTACAAGAAAGGGATGAAGAGCTTTCCAAGCTTAAGAAGGAATTTCATCAAAGCAAAAGAAAACATCATGAAGAAGTCATATCCATGAAAAATCTATTGAATAAAGAAAAGAAGCAGGAAGATACCTTGTCAAGTCAACGTGAACAAAGGCACAAGAGCTTGAACAAACTTGAAGAAGAGATTGCTCAATACAAGGTAGAGGTCTCCTCTCTCAAGTCTCAACTACAAGAAGCAAGGAAACAAGCACAAGGAGCTGAAAAGACCATGGAAGCATTGGAAGTCATAGAAGGACATGATGATGAAGTAGGAAAGGAAAGAAACACCATGATCTGTCAATTGAAAGCAAAGGATGAAGAAATCTTGAAATTAAAATCTAACATCAAGCTTCTCAAGGTTGAAACATGTAAAGCTACAAGGGTCAAGGAAGAAATGGAGACCAGTCAAGCAAAGAATGAAGAAATCTTCAAAATGAAGTCAGATATCATCTCCCTTAAAATATAAGTAGATGAAGTTACTTGTATCAAGGAAGAAATTGAGAAACAACTTGCTAAGAATAATAATGAGTGTGAAAGATTGGAAGAAGAGATTGTCTTCCTCAGAACAAAGGTTGAAGGGATGACCAAAATCTTGAAGAGCTCTCAAGCCTTGGATGACATGCTCAACTATCACAGATGTCCATCTGATAAATCAGGTCTCGGGTATGCAGGTGAATCCTCAAACAAGAATGAAATGGCTTTAAACAAAAGAGATGTGAAGAAGCCAGAAAGAAATGGTGATGCTCCCAGTTCTAGCAAAGGCAAGGAGAAAAATCAAGGCTACAATAGAAGAAATCCCGCTCCAAGAAGAAATGTAGATGATGTCCAATTTGCAAGAGGCAATGGTTATCATCAAAGGATCTCAAGGCAGAAAGGCTTTAGAAGTACATCAAGGAAATCTCCATCTCCCAAGTACCAAAGTTCATTTTTGGTTTTTGTTATTCTTATACAAACTTTGGTCACATGGAAAAAGACTGTAAAGCATATCATAAAGATAGATGTTATGGTCCCCAACCATCTCATAGAGATAAATATTATAGTCCCCAACAATCTCCAAGAAACAATTTTGCAGGAAAAAATCATGAATTATTGTTCATGACAATGTAGAATGCTTCAAGTGTCATAACGTTGGTCATATGGCACGTGACTGTAACTTAACTTGGGCTCTTACACAAGCTAGAACCATGCAAAAGAAGAAAGTTACACAAGTATGGAGAAGAAAGAAAATACAATTTGAAAGTCCCTTGAGCTCTCTAGCCAATAGCATGTGTCATTGGCCTGAATTTTGACAATCTAAGCATTAGATGGGAAGACTCTTCCAAAAGAGATGATGCATACAGTTAGGGGGAGCCTGTGATTCTTGATCATTATTGCTGAAGCTATTAGTGAAAGGGTCCTTATGAAATCCTTGTTGAGCTATATTAACAATCATTCTTTGATGAAGATCATTTCTCAGGAGTATTCCATTGAAGAAAAAGATCCTGTTACCATTCTTTGGACTGTTGTTAAAGATGCTTTCCACTTAATCTCTAAGTAGTATTTGGAACAACAAAGAATTTCATCTAACACTAAAGAAATAGGGCAAACAAATATGGTGCTGTTATCACAGAAGTTTATGTCATGACTCAGGGATTTAATGTGAGAACAAATAAATTCTGGACACTAATAGAGGCAATCTTCATACAAACAGATACATTTGGAATGGAGTATTGAAATAAGAGCAGCTGGCAGCATATAACAAAATTGAAGCATTACATGAAGATGCAAATCAACAATTGTATTTAAAAGACAGTCATAGACTGGACATCTGAATCTGCTAGGGAAATAACATGCAGAGATGTGTACAAGAACACAAGGACAAGATGGCTCATAGAAATGAGAGTGTGGTGTAGTCAAATATAACTTATGCTAAGACTGGTCACTGAGAAAATATAGCAACAGTAAGGCACAACCTCTCACCTTTTCATCCAAATGCAGTGAAGTTGAATACTGGATGGCAGCCACTCAAGGAGAAGCACAGTGACACAAAGGAACTTAGATCTGAAGAAAGACAACAAGAAAGACAATCTCAGTTGCAGTCTCTCTTGATTCAGACTATGAAGGTCTCTCAATTCTGCCTATGGAGATAGCAATATGGATTGAAGCATAAAATCCTGGACTTGGACACTTGGTGTATGTCTATTTGCAATCTGATTGAAAGCATTGAAGTAGAGCATCTTTAAGCATTGTTGAAGCCATGATAAAGTAGTTCTGAGACATGAAGAGGGAATAATGTGCTAATTGATGATAAAGCATCAATCCTTCTATCTTGAATAAAAAGAAGAAGAGCTATGACAGGGGGAGTCATAGACCCATGAAAATATACCATTCATGAAGAATAGAAGTAGTTTGATAGGGGGAGTCCCTGAGCACTCCTTTGCCATTGATGTTAAAGGGGGAGAGAAGAAGAGTATTGCCATCAATAACAAAGGGGCAGATTGTTGACCTAGGTTGTCATTTATGTCAATATGGCAATATTATAGATACTAGATGACGATATGAAGCTAAGGGGAAGCAGAGCAGATCCATGAAGACACAGGAGCAAGACCATTAGGATAGCCAAGCCATAAGCAAGAGAGGCATATTGCAGAATATCAGAACAAATAGAGGAGGCCTCTTTGAAAGAGATTGCCAAGATAGAGGAGCCATATTGGAAGAGAATTGCATGTAATACAGGCCCAAGAAGAACCAAGAGGAGCTACAGGAGAAGCCATATATATATATATATATCAAATATATATGCCAAAGAAGAACAGGGCAACAAGAGGAGCAGACAGAGCCATCGGAGGAGCCAAGAGGAGCAGATAGAGCCACTAGAGGAGCAAACAGAGCAAAGAGCAGACGGAGCCAATGGAGGAAGCAAATAGAGCTATCAAAGCCATCGAAGAGAGAAAAACAGAGCTATCGGAGGCCAAAACCCATATATATATGCGTTTAACGCTATCAGAAGCCAAAACCTAGATATATATGCATTTAACACTATCGGCGGCAAAAAACCATACATATATGCAAATACACTATCGAAGCAGAAAAGGCAGAGTTTATATAAGTATGCGCAGAATACTCTATCGAAGGTGGAAGACTTGGGTGTATTGTAAATACACTATTGGAGGTAGAAGTTTTAACGCTATCAGGTCCGTAGAACCCATATAGCATCACCCCTGTGTATTTACTTGTTTATGGCCGAATGCCTTTTACACAGAGAAATCACGCTAAAACACTTAGCGGATTCGGGAAAGCGAACTTGAAATTTTATGCATGGGAGTGTTGAGTCCTATCGGGTCTGGCACATATTATCACATCACTATAAGGGAGTGGTCTACGTTAAGATCTAGACTTGAACCTTTGTGATTTATGATTGCCAATGTATATCACTTTTGTAAAAAGAGCTTCGGCGAAAATCTTCTTATGTGATTTTCGCCGAAGCTCTTTTTACAAATATGATGGATCACAGAAGCCTCAATTCTACAATGTATATCACATCGACACTTTAGGAGCAGGAGTTATAAAGTGCTAAGCAGCCCATTTCAATCGCCAATAGCGATCAACGATATTGCATCGAACCTCTGCCAAGGGCAAGCGCCGATTGTGATTAATGTTATGGAACCGATGTAACATTACAATTGAATTAATGTTATATCGCGTCTGCCATGTCGGAAGTGACCATTGCAAGTTATAAAGGGATGGCGCGACATGCTGTAACTGCCGATTGCGATTTCATTGTGGACCCGATGCAGTATAGATGTGGGAGTAATATTTTTTTGAAGTCCACCTTAGCGCTTCGCTCGTGCTTTTTCATATATTTCTTGTGTATCTAAACATTTGTATTACATGGGGTTTTTAGGCCAAAATCCTATAATAATGCTCTCGATAGTTCAAGAGGCCTGGACGATAATTCAGTAGGTTAAATCAAGCCAATTTCAATTGCAATTGGGACGTGGCACGTCCGTTAAAAAAAACTATCTTTGTGTATGCCTATTATCATTGGAAAAATGGGGCTCTGTTACAGTTTGAACAGGCAACCGTTTTACTCTGTGTGTTTGGTCCTCTCTCATGAATGAACGTGTCCTGTGAGCATGAAGAGACAGAGGAAGCTACAACAACCAAGAAGCTAGGAAGCCAAAGGGTAAGCCAGCGCAGAGGGAGCTTAAGCGAGCGTTGAGGAAGCCTAAGAGCCAGCGAAAAAGAGGAAACCGGCAAATAGAGGCATGAGGAATGCATAAAAACAAGAAAAATAGAGAACAACGTGTCGTTGTGTTGTTGAAACAGTTGAAAGAAGTTAGAGGGTCCAACAGAACAGAGTGAGGGTCCAGCAGAACAGAAAGAGGGTCGAAGGACCAACAAGATAGTAGACAGTCGAAGGGGAGAAGTAGCCAGCAGAGAAACAGTCATGCTGAAGCATTCACTGTGACATTAGAACAAATGCTTGAATAGAAAGTTGTTCTTTATGCAGAGCTTAGTGCAGCTAAGAGTAGACTGACTAAAGCTGCGTGAAGACATTATCAGAGGTCATGAAGGCTATTGGAGACTCTGTGTGGGTAGTATAAAGAGTTGTAAAGGCTCCTTCATGAGAAGACTGGCTATCATTGATGCTGTAGCAAGGAAACTACAGTGAAGCTGTATACAAACAGAACTCAGTAATGAAGAGTTCTGAGAGCAAAACATTACTATAAAATGTGCCTTAACAAGATTGGGTCAGAACCTTTGGGGCTGGTGCTTCAGAAGTAAGTAGGATTGGAATCCTAGGGGCTGGTGCCTCAGAAGTAAGAAGGATTGGAGTCCTTTGGATTGGTGCTTTAGAAGTAAGTTGGATTGGAGCCCTTGGGGCTGGTGCCTCAGAAGTAAGAAGGATTGGAGTCCTTTGGTTTGTTGCCTTGGCGTAATAGAGTTGGAGCTCTAGAGGTTGGAGCCTCACAAAAGTCCAAGTTGGTGCTTGGAAACTAATTGCAACAATCTATATATTGTATCTATTTTACTGCAAAGATTATATTAATAAAAGCATTTATTCTTGTTGTACATCTTGTGTTTTGAATATATATACTTTAACTGGTAAAACAATAGTTTGAAAAAGGAATACTGATTCACCCCCCCTCTCAGTATTTCCGACATCCAGGTTGAGTTCCTTTGAGTTGTAATTAGTTAATTCAACTTAACTGAGTTATAATCAGTTAAACTAGTTCAAATAGTTGGAGAAACTAGAAGGAGGTCTAGTAGTTGGGATCAACTTCAGTGCAACTTCACTGCTCCATCAATTAACTAAATATTCACTCATAAATAACTCATGCATTTTGGTTCAAAGTAAAACCAAGTTGAGATTAGAGTTCAGGGACAATGTACTATCAATTGTATAATTTTCCAAGTTGTACAAATGGTGCATGAAATCAGTAGAAGGCCTATGGATGGATTACGCAGTTATGGTGAGGAATTTTCCCAATTAAATATGGGATAATTCTCTCAGGAATTGCACAAGGAAGTAGAGGCTTGGAAGGTAGCATAATTGGCTAAGTGTTGGGTTGAGATGGTTTGTGAAGCAGAGAGATAGATTGTACTTGTGCAGGAATTGTTCGGGGTTGAACAAGCATTGTATTTTCTTCTCAGATCTTCTCATTAATGCAATATAGATAGTTGAGGTTTTGAGTAGTTTCTTTCCCTAGAAAAATATTGTGTTATGTGCGATTGAAATTCTTCCTTTGCTGCTTAGTGTTTTCATCGACCAATTTTGGTTTCCACTGATGAGTAGAGTATATTCTTCTCTTTTGTTTTAGCATATCACATAAGTTGTTGAATATAAAAGTAAAAATCTACATGGTATCAGATCCGAAGTCATTATAGAGGAGGAGAATACGAGTTTGTTATGCAGGTGAAATCAAATTTGTAGGTTCATACTTCAGAGTCATTAGTATGGCATTCTACGGTTTGAGACTTGAGTATGCCTTGGAGGGTATCTCAAATTACATAGCTTGGAAGGATAGGATGGAGGCAGTGATGGAAGACAATGGGCTGAAGGAATTCATAGATCATGATATTTCGAAGACTCCAACATTTGATCCTAAATATTTGGTTGAATGGAGAAAGTGAGTGGAAAAGGCGAGAAGGATTATCCTAGAAGGAATTCAAGATCATATTGTCTTGAATATTGACGACAAGATAATTCCATTTGCAATGTGGAAGGCATTGACAGACCTATTTCACAATAACAGTGACCACATGAACCTGGAACTCAGAAAGATCAAGATGGAGAAGGGTGACCCAATTCCAAAGTACTTGACCAAGTTCACCCAATGTCAGGATGAGCTTGGAAGTGTCAAGATTACTATTTCCGAAGACGATCTGGGGACCCTGACACTTCTAGGACTTCTAGAGAGTTGGCATAGTTACTAGGACTCAATTAATGGGAGGGAGAAGCTACTAGAGTGGAAGCGATTGTGGTCTGACTTGGTACAGGAAGAGATTTGGTGGAACACCAGAGACAGATCCTCATCAAAGCATGATGATGAGGAGAATTGTGCCTTAGATGGTAAGGCAAAGAAAGTGAAGGGGAATTCATTCCATTCCAAATCAGATTCTTGTCAGGGTGTCAACAAGAAGGACATGTTTAAAATCAAGTGTTTTCACTGCTAAGAGCTCGAACACTTTGCCACAAAGTGTCCACACAAGAAGGTCAATAAGAAGCCCTCAGGAGGAGTGGGAAGTGAAGTTCTTGCTTCACAGTTCGAACTCGATTTTACTCTCATCACTTGTATGGTGTCATTGATGATGGGTAGTGTGCGGTACCTGGATAGTGGAGCTTCATTCCATATGACCGGTAACACAGAGCTCTTTAGTAACTTAGAGGAGAAAGATCTCTAGGTCCATATTGAGATTGGTGATGATGGGATGTATAGCACAACAGACATTGGTAATGTTACCTTTCAGAGGGAGTCTGGTTCTCCCATCACTTTGCAAGATGTTATGTATGTTCTGGGTTTCAATAAGAACTTGGTTTTTGTTTCCATGTTGGAGGATAGAGGCTATGATGTGATAATTAGTAAGGGAAAGACATTACTTCGTCACATAGCCATAGGAAAGGTGAAGCAGATAGGGGTTTGAGTAAAGAACCTCTACAAATTGGAGGTAGAAGATTGCGCTGCTTTGAGTACTAAAACATAGAAGGTGCAGAGCTGAGATATTGATGAGTTATAGCATAAGAGATTGGGTCACTTGCATCATGGCGCTTTGAATATATCGCAACAAACATATAGATGGCTTCCCAAGGGTACAATAGAGCAGAGAGACACATGCAAAGGGACATTAGGGAAGTACACCAAATATTCCTTTCATGACAAAGACAATCAAGCACACGCGATCCTTGATTGAGTTCACTTAGATGTGTGTGGACCGTTCTCGACAACATCCACAACCAAGCATAGGTATTATGCTATATTTGTTGATGATTTTTCTCATAAGTGTTGGATTTTCCTCACATAGAAGAAAGATTAGATGCTTGCAAAGTTTTGTGAATTTAAATCACTCATTGAGAAAGATACTAGAAGAAAAGTTAAAGCTCTCAAACACGATAATGGTGGAGAGTACATGTCGAATGAGTTCAAAAACTTATGTGCATCAGAAGGCATTCGCCGGGAGTTGATAACACTTGATAACCCATAGTAGAATGGGGTGTATGAAAGGAAGATCAGAAGTATTGTGGGAGTGTCATGGGTGATGTTGCATGATCAGGGCCTAACATTACACTTGTGGGCTGAAGCATGCAACACAATTATTTATTTGCAGAATAGAAGCCCTCATCAAATTCTTGGGATGAGTACACCGGAAAAGGACTTTTCAGGGAAGAAACTAGATGTGGCACACTTCAGGATATTTGGTTCATCAATCTATTGCCATGTTACCAAATATGAATGGAAAAATCTAGAGCCAACAGTTGAATTGGGCATATTTGTAGGGTACACTGATACACCTCAAAACTATTGAGTGTACCTGCCAACTAATAAGATGACAATGGATTGCAGAGATGTGAATTTTGATGAAGAGAAGGCCATTAGATGCTCCCTTGGGAGGGAGCTTCAACTACATGCAGTTGAGGAGCTTTTAGCTCCAAAGGAGGAATCTCAAGATGATGTGGAGCATCCACATGCAGAGGAGTAGGGAGTGGAAACATCCACTCATGTAGAGTCTTCTAGAGATGGGAGAAAGCACACCAGAGAGGATGACACGTTATTGCATGATTCTAGAGAGAATGTGGGAGCACCCACATCATAACGCAGACAGAGGAGGTCACCAGAGAGGTACGCTAGCTACATGGCTCTGATGAGTGGGAGTGTAGAGATTGAGCCATCCTCTTTTCAGGAAGCAGTGTAGTAACCAGTTTGGGTTGATGCCATCATTGAGGAGTATGAGTGTATTATCAGGAATAGTGTTTGGGAAGTGGTCCCAAGATCTGCAGAGAAGTTAGTGGTGAGTTCTTGATGGCTTTACAAGGTAAAGCAAGAAACCAATGGTAGTGTGGAGAAACACAAGGCCAGGTTTGTGTCAAGAGGGTTCTCTCAAGTGGAGGGTATTGATTACGATGATGCTTTTCTCCTATAGCAAGGTACTCCTCAATCAGATCCATTCTAGTATTGTTATAGAAGATGGGATGGAAGATACATCAGATGGTTGTAAAGAAAACATTCGTCAATGACATGATTGAGGAAGACGTGTATATCGAGCATCCTGAAGGATTTGAGAGCTTAAACCGAGAGTCACATGTTTGCAGACTCAAGCAAGTGATGTATGGACTAAAACAATTACCCTGTGCTTGGTACACCAGGATCGATAGCTATTTCACCGAGTTGGGCTTCACCAAAGTGAAGCAAATGTGAACCTTTACCATATTGTGGTTGAAGGTAAATTGTTGATCATTATTTTATATGTCAACGATTTGATTCTGACAGGTGATGATAAGTTGATCAAGTCTTGCAAAGAGGATCTTGCAAGAGAGTTCAAAATGAAGGACTTAGTGCTCATGCACTACTTTCTTGGGATGGAAGTATGGCAAGGAGATTTGGAATTGTTTGTCTTTCAAAGCAAGTATGCCAATGAGGTACAGAAGAAGTTCTACATGGAGAGAACTAAACCCATGGAGACTCCTCTAGATGGTAACTTAAGGAGGGAGGATGCTATTTCCGGTGAAGGAGTAGAGGCTACTATTTATAGACAGCTTGTGGGTTCTGGTAAAAATAGCAACAAGAAATTCCAATTTAATTTGTCCTTGAATTAAATTGTAATTATATTCTCGTAGCAACTTGTAATAGTTAATTAAGTTAAATTGACTTAATTGACTTAGGAAATTTGAGTTGGAAGTCTATATAGAGTAATGTAGAGTGATCCCTAAATTTTAGGAGCCCAGGTTGAGTTCTTTGGAGTTGTAATTAGATAACTTAGTCTAACCGAGTTATAGTTAGTTAAAATAACTCTAATTGTTGGAGGAACTAGTAAAGGTCTAGTAGTGGAGTAGTGAACCAATACATTATCAATACCAAACCAATTAACTGAAGATTCACTCATAAATAATTCATGCAGTCAGTTCATATGAAGACCCAATTGAGATTAGAGTTCAAGGATAGTGTACTATCATTTGTATAATTTTCCGAGTTGCACATATGGTGCATGAAATTAGTTGAGGACCTATGTTTGGATTGCATAGTTACAGAGAGAGGATTTCCCACTTAAATATGGGTTAATTCCTCTAGGGATTGCTCAAGGAAGGAGTGGCTTGGCAAGAAGCAAAATTGGCTAAGTGTTGGATTGAGTTGGCTTGTGAGGCAGAGAGTTAGATTGTACTAGTGCAGGAATTGTTCAGGATGAACAAGCATTGTATTTTCTTCTCAGCTCTTCTCGTTAATGCAATATAGATAGTCAAGTTTTTTAGAAGTTTATTTCCCCAGATAAATGTTGTGTTATGTGTGATTGAAATTCTTCCTTTTCCTTCTTATTGTTTTCATCGATCAATTTTGGTTTCTACTGAAGAGTAGACTAGATTCTTGTCTTGTCTTTTAGCATATCATATAAGATGTCAAATCAGGAAAATCCACATGGTATCGGAGCCGAAGACAATATAGAAGAGGATAATTTGAGTTTGTTGTGCAGGTGAAAATTGAATTTGAAAGTTCATACTTTAGAGCATAAATATGTCATTCTATGGTTTGCGACTTGAGTATGCCTTGGAGGGCAGCTCCAATTACATAGCTTGGAAGGACATGATGGAGGTAGTGCTATAAGACAATGGCATCAAGGAATTCATAGATCATGACATTCCTAAGCCTAAATATCTAGCTGAATGGAGAAAGTGTGTGGCAAAAGCGAGAAGGATTTTCCTGGAAGGATTTCGAGACCACATTGTCTCGAGTCTCCATGGAAAGGATACTCCATACTCAATGTGGAAGGAATTGAGGAACCTATTTCAAAATAGTAGTGGCCATAGGAAGTTGGCACTAAAGGACATACTTAGAAAGATAAAGATGGATAAGGACGAATCTATTCCGAAGTACTTGACCAAGTTTACTCATTGTCGACATGAGCTTGGAAGTGTCAAGATTACTGTTTCTGAAGATGATATGGTGAGCCTAACTCTTTTAGTAATTCCCAAGAGTTGGCACAATTTTCAGGAATCTGTCAATGGGAGGGACAAGTTACCAGATTAGGAACAACTATGGTCAGATTTGGTATAGGAAGAGATTCAGATTGATACTAGAGATAGATCCTCATCAAAGACTGACGATGAGGAAAGTTGTGCCTTAGCGGGTAAGGAAAAGAAAGGGAAGGGGAAGTCATCCCATTCCAAATCAGATTATTGTCATGGCAGCAAGAAGAAGGACATATCAAAAGTCAAGTACTTTCACTGTCACGAGCTGGGACATTTTTCCACAAAGTGCTCGCTCAAGAAGGTCAGTAAGAAGCCCTCAGGAGGAGCGGTAGGTGAGGCTCTTGCCTCACAATTCGAACTGGACTTTACCCTCATCACATGTATGGTGTCATCGATGATGGGTAGTGTATGGTACCTGGACAGTGGAGCTTCTTTCTACATGACTGGTGACAAAGAGCTCTTTAGTAACGTGGAGGAGAAGGATTTCCAGATGCATATCGAGATGGGTGATGATGGTAGGTATAGTGCTACCGAGCTTGGTATAGTTACCTTTCAAAATGAGTTGGGTTCTCCCCTCACCTTATGAGATGTTATGTATGTTCCTATTTTGAAGAAGAACTTGGTATCTATTTCCATGTTGGAGGATAGAGGCTATGATGTGATATTTAGTAAGGGAAAGGCATTCATTCATCACATAGCCATGGGACGGGTGAAGAGGATAAGGGTTGAAGTGAAGAATCTGTACAAGTTGGAGGTAGAATATTTTGCTTCCTTGAGCACGAAAGTAGAGAAGGTGCAGAGATGAGACATTAGTTAGTTGTGACACAGGAGGTTGGGTCACTTGCATCATGGCGCTTTGGAAATCATGCATAAAATTTCTACCGATATTCCCAAGGGTACTCTTGAGTAGGGTGACACATGCAAAGGGTGTACATTAGGAAAGTACACCAAGGATCCTTTCATGACAAAGACATTTGAGCACAATTGATCCTCGATCGAGTCCACTCAGATGTGTGTGGACCATTATCGACAACATCCACGACCAAGCACAGGTATTATGTTATATTTGTTAATGATTTTTCTCATAAATGTTGGATCTTCTTCATGCAGAAGAAAGATCATACTTTTGCAAAGTTTTTTGAAGTTAAAGAATTGGTTGAGAAAGATATTGGCAGAAAAGTTAAAGCTCGTAGGAGTGATAATGGTGGATAGTATGTGTTGAATGAGTTTAAAAACTTCTGTACGGAAGAAGGCATTTGATGAGAGTTGATAGCACCTCATAACCCATAATAGAATGGGATGGATGAAAGGAAAAAAAGAAGCATAGTAGGGGTAGCACGAGCGATGTTGCATGATCAGGGCCTACCACTATACTTGTGGGCCGAGGCATGCAACATAACTATTTATTTGCAGAATATAATCCCTCGTCCAATTGTTGGGATGAGTACACTGAAAGAGGACTTTTCAGGGAAGCAACCCGATGTGGGCCACTTTAGGAATTTTGTTTCATCAGTCTACTGCAATGTAACCAAAGACGTGTAGAAGAATCTTGAGCCAACAACAGATTTGGGGATATTTGTGGGCTGCACTGACACACCTCACAACTATCGAGTGTACCTATCGACCAACATGATGATAGTGGTTTGCAGGGATGTAAAATTCGATAAAGAGAAGGCCATGAGATGTTCCATTGAGAGGGAGCTTCAGCTACATGCAGTTGATGAGCTTTTAGCTCCTAAGGAGGAACCTCATATTGATGTGGAGAAACCACATGTAGAGACTTAGGGAGTGGATAAAGCCACTCATGCAGAGTCTTCTAGAGATGGGAGAAAGCGCACCAGAGAAGCTGATAGGTTATTTCATGATGCAATAGAGAATGTGGGAGCACTCACATCACAACACAGGAAGAGGAGGTCACTAGAGAGGTACAATGGATACATGGCTCTTATGAGCGAATGTGTAGAGACTGAGCCATCCTCTTTTGAGGAAGTAGTGCAACAATCGGGTTGGGTTGATGCCATTGTTGAGAAGTATGAATCCATTGTTAGGAACAATGTTTGGGATGTGGTCCCAAGACCTGTGGACAAGTCAGTGGTGAGTTCCCAATGGATTTACAAGATAAAGTGAGCAGCATATGGTAGTGTGGAGAAACACAAGGCTCGGTTTGTCGCCCAAGGATTTTCTCAGGTGGAGGGGATTGATTATGATGAGACCTTTGCTCTTGTTGCAACGTACTCATCAATCAGGTCCATTTTGGCATTGTCAGTGTAGAGGGGATGGAAGATAAATCAAATGGATGTAAAGACAACCTTCCTTAATGGTATGATTGAAGAAGAGGTGTATATTGAGAAACTTGAAGGTTTTGAGACCTTCGACTGAGAGTCGCATGTGTGCCGACTCAAGCGAGCGTTGTATGGGATGAAACAAGCACCTCATGCTTGGTATACCAAGATCGATAGTTACTTCACTGGGTTAGGCTTCACCAAAAGTGAAACGGATGCAATCCTTTACCATATTTTGGTTGAAGGTAAACTATTGATTATTGTTTTATATGCTGACGATTTGATTATGACAGGTGATGATAAGTTGATCAAGTCTTGCAAAGAGGACCTTACAAGAGAGTATGAAATGAAGGACTTGGGGTTCATGCACTACTTTTTGGGCAAGGAAGTATGGCAAGGTGATGAGCAACTTTTTGTCTCTTAGGGAAAGTATGCCAACAAGATACTGAAAAGGTTCCACATGGAGATAAGTAAACCCATGGAGAGTCATCTAGCAGGAAACTTGAGGAAGGAGGATGCTACTTCCAGTGAAGTAGTTGAAGCTACTATTTAAAAGTAGCTTGTGGGTTCACTCATGTATTTGGTGAACACATGACCGAACATGTGCTATGTAGTTAACCAACTTAGTCAAGTGATGGTTAAGTTGACCAAGCTGTATTGGAAGGAAGCCAAGCATGTGTTGAGATACCTCAGAGGCACTACTCAATATGGTTTATGGTACAAACAGACTGAGGGAGTGAAGCTTCAAGGCTTCACCGATGCAGATTGGGCAGGGAGTCCATCTGATAGAAAGAGCACATCAGGAGGGATCTTCAATATTAGGTCAACAGTTGTTTCTTGGTACAATAAGAAATATAGATCAGTTGCACTCAGTTTAGCAGAGGTAGAGTACATGGTTGCTAGTCAAGCAACTTGTGAGCCTATCTGGATGAGGAAGATTCTGGTTAGTTTGTTTGGTTAGCAGATGGATCCAACTGTGATTTACTATGATAGTCAGAGTTGTATCAAACTCTATGAAAATCAAGTTTTTAATTATCGGTCCAAGAATATTGATATCCGATATCATCATCTTCGAGATTGTGTGCAGAGGAGAATTATGTTGTTGGAGTACATTCCCACAGAGGAGCAGGATGCAGATATTTTGACAAAGGCTTTGTCAAGATGCAAATTCAAGCTTCACAAAGATAGGATCGAGGTAGCTGATAATCCATTTCTTGTTGAGAGGGAGTGTTAAAATAGCAACAAGAAATTCCAATTTAATTTGTCCATGAATTAAATTGTAATTCTATTCTCATAGCAACTTGTAATAGTTAATTAAGTTAAATTGACTTAGGAAATTCGATTTGGAAGTCTATCTAGAATCATGTAGAGTGATCCCTAAATTTTAGGGGCCCAGGTTGAGTTCTTTGGAGTTGTAATTAGATAACTCAATCTAACTGAGTTATAGTCAGTTAAACTAGTTCTAATTGTTGGAGGAACTAGTAGAGGTCTAGTAGTGGAGTAGTGCTCCAGTGCATCACTAGTACCACACAAGTTAATTGAAGATTCACTCATAAATAATTCATGCATGTCAATTCAGATGAAGACCCATTTGAGATTAGAGTTCAGGGACAATGTACTATCAGTTGTACAATTTTCTAAGTTGTACATATGGTGCATGAAATTAGTTGAGGACCTATGTTTGGATTTCATAGTTATGGAGAGTGGATTTCCCACTTAAATATGGGTTAATTCCTATAGGGATTGCGCAAGGAAGTAGGGGCTTGGTGGGCATCAAAATTGGCTAAGTGTTGGCATGAGCTAGCTTGTGAGGCATAGAGTTATATTGTACTAGTGCAGGAATTATTCAAGACGGACAAGCATTGTATTTTCTTCTCAGATCTTCTGGTTAATGCAATATAGATAATTGAGGCTTTTAGCAGTTTCTTTCCCCATAGAAATATTATGTTATGCACATTTGAAAATTTTCCTTTTTTCTGCTTATTCTTTTCATCGATCAATTTTGGTTTCCACTGAAGAGTAGAGTATATTCTTGTCTTGTGTTTTAGCATATCACAAAAGATGTCGAATCTACAGGAAAATCTACAGGTACACTCATGTATTTGGTGAACACACGTGTATATATGTGTTATGCAGTTAAACAACTTAGTCAATCTATGGTTAAGCTGAAAAAAATGTATTGGAAGGCAACCAAACATGTGTTGAGATACCTCAGAGGCACCACTCAGTTTGGTCTTTGGTACAGACGGGCAAAGGGAGTGAAGCTCCAAGGCTTCACTGATGCAAATTGGGCAGGGAGTCCATTTGAAAGGAAGAGAATAACAAGTGGGATCTTCATTATTGGGGCAACAACTATTTCTTGGTACAACATGAAATAGAGATCAATTGCACTCAGTTCAACAGAGGCAAAGTACATGGCTGCTAGTCAAGCAACTTGTGAGGCTATCTGGATGAGGAAGATTCTTGTTGGTTTGTTTGGTCAATAGATGGATCCAACTCTGATTTACTGTGACAATCAAAGTTGTATCAAACTCTTTGATAATCCAGTTTTTCATGATCGGTCCAAGCATATTAATATCCGATATCACCATCTTCGAGATTGTGTGCAAAGGAGAATCATGTTGCTGGACTGCATTCCCATAGAGGACCAGGATGCATATATTTTTACAAAGGCATTGTCAATATGAAAATTCGAGTTTCATAAAGGTAGGATCGGGGTAGCAGATAATCCCTTTCTTGTTGAGAGGGAGTGTTAAAAATAGAAACAAGAAATCCTAATTTAATTTGTCCTTGAATTAAATTAGAAATTAAATCGACATTCTAGTCTCATAGCAACTTGTAATAGTCAACTAAGTTAATTTGACTTATTTATCTCAGTAAATCCGAGTTAGAAGTCTATCTAGAGTCATGTAGAGTGATTTCGAAATTTTTGGGGTCCAAGCTGAGTTCTTTTGAGTTGTAATTAATTAATTTAGTTTAACCGAGTTATAGTCAGTTAAACTAGTTCAAACAGTTGGAGGAACTAGTAGGAGGTCTAGTAGTGGGGGTCAACTTCGGTGCATCTTCACTGCTCCACCAGTTAACTAAATATTCACTCATAAATAACTCATGCATGTTAGTTCAGAGGAAGACCCAGTTGAGATTAGATTTCAGGGATAATGTACTCTCATTTGTATAATTTTCCAAGTTGCACAGATGGTGCATGCAATTAGTAGAAGGCCTATGGATGGATTGCTTAGTTATGGTGAGGGATTTTCCCAATTGAATATGGGCTAATTCTCTTAGGAATTGTGCAAGGAAGTAGGGGCTTGGTAGGCAGCATAATTGGCTAAGTGTTGGCTTGAGCTAGTTTGTGAAGCAGAGAGATAGATTGTACTTGTGCAGGAATTGTTCGGGGTTGAACAAGCATTGTATTTTATTCTCAGATCTTCTGGTTAATGTAATATATATAATCGGGGTTTTGAGCAGTTGTTTTCCCTAGAAAAATATTGGGTTATGTGCGATTGAAAATTTTCATTTTCTTCTTAGTGTTTCCATCGATCAGTTTTGGTTTCTGCTTATGAGTAGAGTAGATTCTTGTATTTTGTTTTAGCATATCACATATGTTGTTGAATCCAAAAGTAAAAATCTACAAACATGTCCATATTCTCCATCAAATTTGTTTGTCCTTCTTTTAAATCTGTTTGTGACTTTTCCAAGGTGTTGAGACGATATCACACACTATTGACTTCGTCTCTGCAATGATTTATGCTGACTTGTAGCTCATCATTGTTTACCATTTTGGTCTTATTCTTCTTGGCAAAACCCACTTCTTCCTCCCTATTTTTTTTTTTAATTATTAATAATAATATAGCTATAATAATAATAATAATGATAATAACCATAAAGCCTTTCTTTTATTATAGTTAAATTATATAATTATTAATTTAATCTATATACTATAATTAAACTATACAATAAAATTATACAAATGCTAATTATGTAATTAGCATAACTATATACTACGATGGCAGAGCTAGGATGTTCGAGGCTCGGAAAAAATGATTGTTCAATTCAAAAGAAGCATGATGGGAGGGTGGTAGAGACAAGCAGTCAACAAATGATTTTTTCAATGCTTGACACATTTGTGGGGGAACACAAATGAGGCGTTGTTCGTGGTAGGGAGAAAATTTCTGTGAGGTCTACGGATGTTCGAGAATAGAACACATTTTGTTTGCTGGGGAACTGTGGGATACGACGCAATGTTAGACGTGGTTGGGAAAGACATAATGACAACATGGTAGTCTAGAAGATGACACGAAACAAGTTGGCTGAAACACGTGTCGGGGAAGGTGGGGTGAGCACCACGAATTAAGTCGACATTGTGGTGGAACACAGGTGATGGGGGTAAATAGGAAACGATGGTGTAGGACGATGATTATGTGTAGCAAAACGAGATTTTCTTTATGCAACGATTTTGGCCATAAGACTGAACCGCTCTGTTACCACTGTTGCAAAACAAAATGAAATTGCACAGAATATATATAAAATTTTTTTATTATTGAAGGGATTAATTAATGATTACATGTGTTCATGACATTGTGCCTACATAAGCATTGAATGGTCACAAAGGTTTGAATGGTCATGTCTATTGACTTTCCATTCATAACTAAATTTTTATGAATGTCTATTTATCTATTTATTTAATTAATTTATTCATAATAGAGGAAATGAAAACATGATAAGGTTTCAATAGTATAAATTCCAAACCCCGAGCCTATGGAAATTCTAAACAATGAGACTGTGGAATTTGCAAACCTCGAGTCAGTGAAAGAGAGGTTTTTGGGTTTGAATTGGAAAAACTATTCAAACCAAAACTCAAAAAGGGAAATTAGTAAAGTTAATAAAATCAAGGGTAAAGAAATCGACAAAAGAGAAGAATAATAAAACCCTTGTGGAAAAGACAAAAGAAGATCCACTTACAAGGAAAACCTCAAAGAACAATAACATGAAGAGAAAGGGTTTTGAGAAAGAAATCAATCCAGAATTCAAAGGAAAGTATCAAAAAATTACTCACAACATGATGAAAGGAGTAAAATTGAGTGATAAGCAACCAATAATTGACAACGAAGAAGACTTTGGTTCTCTTGTAGCAACAAACACTAGTAGAGAGGAATCAAAGGTTTCCAATCCTTTATCATTGACACCATTACCAAAACAGAGGAAAGCAAGTCTAGAAATTAACACATCTAATCAAGAAGTTTATGATTATATTGATTCATTGGAGAAAGAATCACAATAATAAAAGGTACAACAATTATTTAGTTATTACCTTGATTACACTTTACCTACATATCCAATTCATAGTCCAATACAATCTCCCATAAACAATTCACCATTTGATGTGTTTGAGGAAAAGGATACCATAAAAGCATTGAAACAGGAGATCACATAGCTACAAGTCCTGGAAAGGCATGTCAAGAACGATAATGAAGTTCTTAAGGGACATAATCAAAATATTTTGAAAAGAATGTATTATTGGTAAAACAAGAGCTTAAAACTTAATAAATCCAACAAGAAATTACATTCTAATATCAAGGATTTGAAGGAAAAAATCATCATGAAGAAGTTAAGGTGGTTGATTTCCATGAAGAATAGAAGAACTCAGAGCAGCTTGGATATCCTTATCTAGGCCACTAAAATAGTGCTGTGACAAGAAGTACAAAATTTTTGCAATTTTGTCAGTTCATGAGGACACACAAGATCTTCAGTGTGGGGGAATGATGAGGCCAAAGAATTCGCTCTTTTTTCCATTTTGCTGACCTAATCTTGACCATTTTATCTTTAGGAAGCCATCATGACTGTCCTTTTCATACTTTAATGCTATCATCTATGCATATAAATTCTATCTGAGCTAAAGAGGTTACAACCAAGGAGTTTTAAAGGTAATATGTGCAATTTTCTATTGTTTTGTATGTTTCTTTGTAAAAGAAAGCTAAAATGTAATAGTTGCAAAAATTGACATTTTTTGTAGATATTGTTTTGTAGTTTCTTTGAGGAAGCACAAGTTAAGGTTTGATGTATAAGAAAATTTTGCTATTAATATAGTTTGGATCGGTTGATTATCTTTGTGTGTTTGAATGCATTGTTCATGATTTAATTCAAGGAACATAGTTACACTGATTTCGAGGTTTTGAATTTTCTTTAAGTGTGTGCTACCCCATCAGGAAGGGCCCCCTGTTAAGGATGCGTTTACCTTTTTTTCTACATGATTTTAATCTCAGTTCATTTTTGAATAGAGTAGAATCTTGCTACGACATATTTGTTTTTATGTTTACAGTTCATAATATCATTTTTGCAAGCTCGTAGATAAGCTTAGCAAAGTGATCCGTTAGTGTATGATTCACTGCCTATAGTGTGTTTTGAATTGATTAAGCAGTGTGAATTTTATTTGCTTACGTCTATCAATATAATGAAGGCTAATCACACAAATGTTCCAAGTGAATAGGAATTATTATTTTAAGCCACAACCAATTATAATCCAGATTTTTGAATAAGTTTGTTGTGAAATCATCAAGATTCTCTACATGGTTATGAACATCTATAAGTGTTTTAGAACCATGATTATATTGAGTTAGCTAGTGGTCAAATTCTTTTCATAGATTAGCATCTATTTTAAATGTCAAATTTTATTTTATTAGATTAGAAGCCAAATCCTAGCATATATTTTGCATTACACTTCACAAGCAGACAAACTAGGATTGATAATTTAATATAACAAAATTCTAGTAGAGTTAAATTGACCAACAACCCAAGGTGTATTAATGCTTTGGCTGCCTGGTGACCTTAAAATTAAATTGGCCTATTGAGTCCTCAACAATCCCCCTTGATTTTCGACGAAAATAAAGGAGCCCCCCATTAAAGTTTGAAATTACTAGTTTTTTCATGTCATATGATCTTATGTTTCTTAATTTGAAGAGGTGGTTCTATGGTATTTTATTTTTTTCAATGTTTTCATTATTTTTAAAATTTTAAGTGCTTTATCATTATTTTTGGTACATGGAATGATGACTTGATTCCCTAGAATGGAGTCTTCAAAATATAATAAGTACATTATGCCTTATCTGTAATTTTAAAAAGTATGTCTTATGTGTAATTTTACATTTTTTGGCAAATTAAAAGGATTTAATTCAAACTTTCACATATGCAACTCAATCTTCGTCTTAAAATAAAATATCGAAAATAATAAATCCGAGTTAATGATATTTAATTTGAGCAAAGCATCATTTTTTACAAAGCTCTTACTTTTGTTAAAACTATTTTTTTGCATTGTTTTGTTTTTGATGAATTTGATTTTTTTCCCTCAAAACACATTGCTTTTGGTTTTCAATATTCATGAACTCATTTGAATCTAAAAAATCTTGATAAAGTATAAAATATCCTTACTCCATGGATGAAGTCCATTTGATTTCCTAATGATACTTTCTTGAATAAATTTTAATTGTTAAATATTTTAATTTTAATTTTGTAAATAAACTAAAAAAAACTTTGTATTTCAATATCATGCTTGAAATTTTCATTGTTTATTGCCAATTTTATTAGTTTGGTTCTTTGTTAATATTTTACTCTATTTTTTATTAATTTTTGGTTTTATAAAGAACATATAATAATAAATATTTATTCTTATATATTAGGATTTTGACAACCTTTAAAAAAATTTATTAATCTTTTAAAATATATTTTGGTTGTTATGATAGATAGTTTTTCTAGCTACTCTTTAGAAAATAAAACTAAACTCTAGGAAAAAGACAATTAAATAAATATTATTATATTTATTCATATTTCTATTTTATGATTTTATTTTATTTAATTAGTTTTAACTATATAATATTTTGGTATTGATTTTGTGCCTATACTTAATGAATTTGTTTCTTTTAAACATATTTCAAGTATCAAGGAGTTAATGTGACGGATTGTTATCAACTACAAGATTTTCAATTAATATTTAAATCTTCAATTGAAAAAGAAAGAAATGATTGATAATATGATGATTTAGAACTGTATTCCTTTTAATATGTGGTTTTTTCAAATTAATTGAATGAAAATCCAATTCATTTTTGGGTCAAAAGAAAATGTTTGAGAAAAACATTTTATTTTATTATAAAAGGAGTCATCACTTTAGAGTTGGGGAGTTGGAAATTATGGAATTCAAACTTAGGCATTTTTGTTTAGAAGAGGAAAATAATTTAAGACCTCAAGGGGGAGGGTAAACCAAAGCAAGAAGAGCTTATGTCGTGGAATTTTCTTCTCAAATTACAGTCACAAGAGGATCAAACAATATATAGTCAAGATCTCTGCACTATTGTCAAGCCTTGAGGATCAGATGGAAGACCCAAAGGTGGACAAAATGTAATAAAATTTGATATTACTATCATTTTTGGACTATCATGGAAGACATTGTTCTCTTTTGATTAAATTTGTTGCCAATAAGTATAAATGTGTGTATGTTGCACTATTGTTAATTTATGCATATTTGTATTTGTTTAGATTCACAATGAGCTATCTTCTCATGAATTGTATGAATTTATCAATTGAATATAGTAAATGGGAGAACGCATATTTATTACCTTTGATAACTATTTATTGAGTTAATTTTTTATATGTATTGATTTAATTTTCATTAAGTTATAAAGATTTGAAGTGTTTTAAATAATTTGTAGAATGTGTTTTTGATCTGAAAATTGTCCTAAAGAAACCCTAAACCCTGGTCGTCACTTGTGCTTAACTTGCAAACCCTGCTCATGGAAGGAACTATGGGAGGGAATAGTGTTGCCTCCTACAACAATATAGTCATGGAAGAGAATCATTATAGACAAATGAATCCCACCTCAAAACCGAATGCAACCCAACCCCAAGCTTCAACAAATCACGATGATGTGACTTGGGATATTGGAAACACCTTCAATGACAAGGCCAAGTGAAAAGAACTAGTAATTTTCCTTCCTAAGGTGATTGTGGATCCTCAATTCAAGGTCCATTCAACCTATATTGGTGATTACACTCAATATATGAGAGATCATGCCCTCATAGGAAATTTTTTGGGACTTTGGCCCTCAAAAAAATCCCTCACTCCGTGGATTCAACAAAAATGGAAACCCAAGGGCCAAATCAAATTTGAGTTAGGATCCAAGGGCTTCTTCACCATTATTTATGTCAGCATGGAGAACAAAACTCTATTTTTTTATAATAGCCCATATTTATTCAACTCAGTTGGGATTTACCTTTGCTTCTAAGTGGATCACTTTTTCCCTAATAAGGAGGATTTCACAGTTATCCCCATCTAGGGACACATGTACTCGCTACCTTAGGAGTTTTGGGATGAATAAATCTTAGCAAGCATTGGAAACTCCCTAAGACATTTTGTAAAGAGATTTGAAGCCACGAAACAATCCAAGTATATATCCTACACCCATATATGTGTTTATCCGAATATCTTTGAGCCATTTCCTGAATCAATATACATTTACTATCAAGACGACCTCGAGAAATAATATCTAGACTATGAACACCTCCAGCTCCAATGTCATCGTTGCCATGAATATGAACATATCTATCATAATTTCCCTTTAATCACTCCCTTACCAACCCATGGTCAGATGGAATATAAAGACTTTAAAGGATTTTCCAAGAAAACCTCCAAGAAAAGGACCAATCCCCTCCTCCATCACCTCACTCTAGAAAAAAAACCTAAAAATAACAATATATTTAGCCCTTTCTCAAGCCTTGAGACAGATTCTATTCCCTCATAACCCTTTCCAACCTTGATATTCCTAACCCGGTGGTTCAAAAAACCCCAAGACAACAATTGCAACTAATCCCAATTCCCCTCACAAAGAAGAGAAGGGAATCCTTCAAGAAATCCACATGACAAATCTAAGGAATGAACAAAACACAAAGGAAGTGGAAGATATGGATCTAGATGTTGTAAACCTTCGAGGTCTTGTTAAAGCCTGGAAAGATAAGGGCCCTCACTCCATCTCAAATGATTAAGTAAACATTATAAGCAAGGCCTTCCTCAAATCTTGATTTTAAGCCCAAAAGGTAGGATCGGGAGTAGCTAAAATTGTCTCTATAGGGGTTCAAATGAAACCCCTAAAAGACTCTACAAAATCCCACAAAGAAGAAAAGAAAAAGAGCACAAAATAATCAGAAAATCCTTGAAGAATTGAGAGAAATTTTGGTCAACTTTGACAAAATCAAGCTGATTTCAAAGGTTTATCACTCCACCAATCCTTCTTCTCAATGAAATTCATTTCCTAGAACATTAGAAGCCTCAACTATAAAGGAAAGTAAAGGTTGCTTAAAGACAAATTGATATCAGATAGCCCCATGTTTCTAGTAGTTAAAAAACTAAAACCTCTTGTTGTCTGACAACGACCCTTCAAATTTTTTTCCTAACTCAATTTTGGAGCCTATGTGAAGTATCGTTCCAAGCTATCCAGTGTTGTCACATTGTTTTCTTGACTATCCTTTTTATTTCTCTAAGTGTTGCATCCTCCTAATTCAATGATTTATAAGTGTCATCATTTGTCACTTGTTTTCTACTACTTTTATTCTAAGTGTTCATCCCTAACAGTTTGTGCAGCTTGTGTTATCCTATCCAAAGATAGGTGAATTCATAACCTTTCTCAACCTAGAAACTAGCTTTGCTCGCCATGAAAAACACACAAAAGAAAATAAAAGCACTTTCTTAAGAAAAAGCGCACTTCAAGATGATGAAGAGATGCCTATAGAAAATCCTGTAGATTCACAAGCTCATGTAATCTACTAAAACAAGAGACAAGAATCTACTTCTACTCTTTACAGTGGAAGCCCATAAAGATCGAGCAAATAATAATCGACAAGAGGAAGAACATCAATGGAACATAACACAATAAATTTTCTCGAGGAAAGGAACAACTCAAAACCCCACTATCTGTCTTGCATTAAATCAGAAAATCAAGATGAGATTACAATGTTTGTTCTCACATGAACAATCCCAGCACTCAGTAAAATCAATCTCCAGCTCACAAGAAATCTCAAGCCAAATCAAGGCCTCTTCTCTACTCTCCAAGCCTCCTATTTCCTTGCGCTCTTGGTCAAAGAATTTGGAGGAATACAACATGCTCTGCTCAACCTTGAGCTTAACCTGCACAAGTATTTCCTATCCTCCGCTTAACGACTTCCTTTGGCCAATACTTAGCCAAATTTCCAAGCCACCAAGTTTCTAATTCTTTGGACAATTCCTTAGAGAATTAGCCCGTATTTAAAGGGAAATTCATCAACCATAACTATGCAATCCAAAATTAGGTCTAGTTCCTGAATGTATACACAGTCAATGCAACTCAGAAAAATATAAAACAAATAGTACACTGTCCTTGCACTCTAGTCTCAACTGGGTCTTTCTCAGAATCAACATGCATGAGGTTTTTTATGAGGGAATCTTCAATTAACTGGATTAGCACTAGTTGAGTGAACTAATGCATCAAGTGACTGTTAACTCACTATTAGTTCCTTAAATAGTTTGGAACTAATTTAATTGAACTTAAATCAATAAACTGAATTAACTAATTACAACTCATACTTAATTCATGCCAGACCCCTATAATATAAGGAGAACATATACATGACTTCAGAAAGACTTCCAACTCAAAATTCCTAAGCTAATTAAGTTAATTAGACTTAATTAACTATTTACAAGTTGCTATGAAAATAGAATTTGATTTTAATTCACAGTTTAATTCAAGGACAAATTAAACTGGAATTTATGGATTCTATTTTATCATTTCTTATTACTATTTTCAACACTCCCTCTCAACAAGAAAGGAATTCAAATCGATCATGATCCTGAAACTTTGGAATGTTCTGCATCCAACACTTCTCTCTAGTGTTGTTTCTACAACAACTCCAGAAACAAAAAAACACCTAACCTGAATCAGTTTGATGCATTTGTCATCAAAGTCTCTGACTTCTATTACCTCTGTTGACTGAAAATTTTGTGCTTCTGCTGACTCTACCTTTCTGCATTATTGTCAACCCTTCTCTGCACTCTTCAGTATTTGACTACTCTAGCCTCTGTCACTATCGTATTTGACTACATCAATCCCACTGATTCCTCCCACTACTATGTACTTTGGGCTCCCTTAGCAAGGTACGATCCATGAGATAAAACCACTCAATGGACCCTACCCAATTTCAGCCCTCTTTGGACTAGCACTTCACATCACCCCACCTCACACCTAGAGTTATGGCTACATGTGCTCCCTCTGCCCACTTGGCTCAAAGTTTCCCCCTACTGGAGGTTTCTGCATGAGTGTATGTCTCCACTTAGTTTCCCCAATTGTGGCTGCTCCACAATTGTCTAAGGCTACTTTTGAGACTTCTTCTTCACTGTTTGAGTGGATCTCTCCACTCGGTCTCCTCTCAGCTTCTCTAGTTGTGGCTACTTCACAAACTTCCTGTAGCTGATTTAAAGGCTTCTTCTGGGGCTGCATGCTGAGAGGTAATTTACTCTCCCTCTCAACTACCAAGTCTCTAACCTTTGTATTTATCCTCAAGGATTTCCATGCATCTTGTACCTCAAGTGCATACATGTTCTTGGCTAGCACACCAATCTGTTTCATCTGTCCCGCTGTCACGAAATTTTCTGGAAAAAGAGATGATTTTAAATCAACGATATCCCCCTCATCTGAACTCTAATTCGATGAATTTGTTTTTTGAATTTGGGTATGTTTTCCCAAGGAATCCACTTATGCAATTTGTTTATGAAAATTTTGCACAAATATTCTCAGATCTGCTCTGCAAAATCTCAGCCCAAAAAATAATCTTGCTCTGATACCATGTAGAATTTTCCTATAGATTCAAAAGCTCATGTAATCTACTAAAGCAAGAGACAAGAATCTACTTCTACTCTTTACAATGGAAACCATAAATATCGAGCAAACAATAATCAACAAGAGAAAGAACATCAATGGCACATAACACAATAAGTTTTCCCGGGGAAAGCCACAATTCAAAACCCCACTATTTGTATTTCATTAAATCAAAAAATCAAGATGAGATTACAATGCTTATTCTCACAAGAACAATCCCAACGCTCAGTGAAATCAATCTCCAGCTCACAAGCAAGCTCAAGCCAAATCCAAGCCTCTTCTTTGCTATCCAAGCCTCCTATTTCCTTGCGCCCTTGGTCAAAGAATTTGGATGAATACAATATGATCTGCTCAACCTTGAGCTTAACCTGCATAAGTATTTCCTATCCATCGCTTGATGACTTCCTTTCGCCAATACTTAGCCATATTTCCAAGCCACCAATCTTCTAATTCTTTGCACAATTCCTGAGAGAATTAGCCTGTATTTAAAGGGAAATTCCTCATCCATAAATGCGCAATCCAAAATTAGGTCCAGTTCCTGAATGCATGCACTATCAGTGCAACTTAGAAAAATCTGAAACAAATAGTACGTCGTCCCTACACTCTAGTCTCAACTGGGTCTTTCTCAAAATCGACATGCATGAATTTTTGATGAGGGAATCTTCAGTTCACTGGAGTAGCACTACTTGAGTGTACTAATGCATTAACTGATTGTTAAATCACTATTAGTTCCTCAAATGGTTTGGAACTAATTTAATTGGACTTAACTTAGTGTTGTGGTATTCAACAACCCCCCATTTAGTTAATAATAGTAGTTAACATTACAGTAACTAAATGGGGACCCTTTAAATTTTTGTATTTAAAAGTCATTTGTTTTATTTTTGAATAAAGCAAAATAACAATCAAGACCTTTTTGGGAACTACTAAAAACTCACGTCTTCATATATAGAACATCTAAAAAACCCACTAAAGGAACTTTCTAAAAAACCTCCAAAGTCAAGCAAAGCATTTAAGATAAGGGCTCCATGGTCTAAATTATCATAAAATCCGACAAAAAACAAAAGTCCTTAAACTTTTTAGGCTTAAGTCTCACATCACATAACACAACCCATAAAGAGTTTTCTCTTAAATACGATATAGAAAAGTTTAAGGGTTGCGAAATCGCGATGATGCTTTGGCTTTATTGCATCGCATTTTGGGTATTCAAGCAAACAATTTGCACCTACCATAAGTTGATATTGCGATATGCGATTTGTGCCTGGACCCACACCATAGTATTAAAAGCAAATATTTAGAGTCCGTCAAGTTTATTACCTAAGATGAGCCTAGTAAGTAACCATACGTGAGACAACTAATGGACAGCTCGCATCTCGCATCTCGTAGACACACAACAAGAGGTAAGAATGCTAAAAGGCACACCTTGGGATATTCGATTTGCGATATTGCTTCGCAAATCACACAATCACTCTCATCGCAATATAATGGCTCGCTACCCTAAGAAAAACTTTCATCCCATTTTTCGACGCAAACATTTATGATCAATAAAGCTAAGGGATAACAAATCATTAGTGGGCATTAGTGGGAAATAACTGCATTTATGTATGAAAAGCCATTTAGCTTGATATGATATCCTGTTACATGCATTCAAATAATGCTTCTTTTACAAGCTTTACAAGCTATCTGCATTGTTTCATTTTTACATTCATCTTTGAGTGTCCGATAGCTTTTGTTCTTCATTTCAGGAAAAATCCTACACAACAGAGCGTTGAGAAGAATGGGGAAGAAAGGCAAGGCTGTAGCCTCTAAGAAGACAGAGATGACTCCCCTGTTCACAGGCACCACATGCAGCAAAGAGGGAGGAACCTCTACATGGGAGACTATGTACAACATACTGGAGGAGGAACATTCGAGGATTATGGAAACAAATATTATAGTTGATGGCCGAGATTCCTCAGACACTTCCATGCTAGAGACAACTTTCTCATTTTTTCATTGCATAGCTGCTTGGCCAAAGATAATCCCTTATATCGAGATGGTAAAATGGGTTATCGATGAAGCAAATATTTCAGATAGACAATTCAAGGCGAGAAGCCAAGGGGCCATCAGATCTTTCACCTTGGATAATTTACGGCTTATGTACCACCTACCAGAGCCACAGGTCATCTACAACGGGCAATTCATTGAAAAGTTTGTTAAAGAGAACAACAACCTAGCGGATTACACCTGTGCCTGGTCAAATAATGAAGAAAAGATCAAGAAAGACAAAAATGGTATGTACACTACTGCATCTATTTGTCCCCCTTATAGTGTTGCTGCAACTATGTTATGTCAACTATTTGGTAGACCTGATAGTGCCAAGTTCTCCCTGGATTGATTGCTATTAATTGAAGCAGTCATTAATGCAATTATCATGAATTGGGCCCAAATCCTGTCAGATAATTTAGCAAAAATAATTATCGAGTATAGAAGGAGAAGAAGCATTGCTTCGAGGGTTTACCCTCCATTTTTTATGAGTGCCTATGTTATGGACGCTATTTGTTTTAGTTCAAAGTTCCCCATCATGGGACGGAAATGGACTGTTCAAAATCCACTTCCCATTCACGTCTACCACAAGGTCATGTGGGAATACAATTTTCAACCACATTTTTTCAAGATTTTCCATGGAGTTATGCTCCCTATTTATAAGTGGCTGTATAATCGAGACATCCCCAGATTTTCCAAAGAACCTGAAGTTGACATCCTCCCAGTGGCCAGATGGTTCGGGGAGGAGACATTTACATATATTAGAGTTTTTGGTAGCATCACCTTCCCCCACATCCTCCCATATTATGTTCCAGATAAATTGATGGCTAGGAAAATAGCCTACCAGACAGCGACTGAGGGAGGAATGAGCCATACATTGAAAGAGTGAAAGAAGGCCATTTGGCCTGCATTCCCTATACAGTGCGGAGAATTTGCACTACACGACTTGGGACATGCACTCAAAGAAGCAAAGAACATGCTATCTCTCAATTACCCAAATTCCTTGGACGACAGTATGACTCGTTTGGAACAGTCAAGAATTTCACCACCATGGTGAAAATAAAAGTATTCACCAATGAGGAGGATGCTTTTGATGATATATTTTTGCAGAAAAAACAAATTTTCAGAGGTGAAACATATGGCCCAACTACTTTTTGACCATGAAGATCTGGAAAAGTTTTACAGTTACAGAGAAAGAAGGCTTGCAAGGGTCCCATTGGACCAATTGTTAATTGAACCAATAAGGGAGCCTACTCCCAGCATGACTATAGAAGGTGACTCCAAAGAAAACTCCAAATATGATTCTGGAGCAGAGTCTCAAGAAAAATCTATCCGAGAATCGCGACATTCATCACAGAACAGCAAAAGCAGGAGCATCGAGGATACGACCCAAATTCCAATCTACACAGAAGATAGCTGAACAAGCTTAAGCTAGAAAGCAAGTTGAAATCCCTACTACCTCTTCACAACCAATAAAACCCACGGTAATTGTTTTAGAGGAAGAGTGGGATAATTTTAATAAAAGTATTAAAATAGAGGAACAGGTGCCAGTGCTACAAACTCGACAACACAAGACAACTTTGGAAATTACAGTGGAAGAAACTGCAAATGAACTAGAAGTAGAGCATATCCCTATCAACCCCACCTCTGAGATAATTATGAAAATTGAAGAAATACCCCCTCTAGATGTATTTTATAGCCCATAGCATAAGTCCGTTGTGAAAATGCAAAGAAAGAAAAGAAAATTGGACTCTATAGGTGCTACTACCCCTGAAAACGAACTAATGGATGTTCTATGGAAGGACTCACCAGTTGATCCATCTGCCAACTTAACTAGACTCTCGCAGTTTGCAAGTGCTTATGCTACAACGACCATAGATAAAGAAACAGAAGTCCAAACGTTGCTTAGAGATAAGGAAAACAAAATAACATCGCTCGAGCAACAGTTACAACAAGTCAAATCCGACCAGCAGGCAGGGATATAGTTGGCCAATCTTCAACATGAATCTGAAAAGATGCAAATAGAACATCAAATCAGCTTAGCCGAGAAGGAAGCAAAGGTACAGGCGATAATTGATCTTCATAAAGACAGTCCAAAGCTTGATCAATTTATCATAGAAGCACTCACACTTAATTCCCAGTTGACACATCAGAAAGAATTATTGTGCCAGAATATTTCACACTGGAAATCTTATTGCGAAACAAGTGATAAACTAACAAGTCAAGTCGTAGAAATATGACTTGAATGTGATGAAATCTTTAAAAAGGTCTCTAATCACATTTCTTGGAAAAATACAGAGGAGGGGAGAAAAGCCAACCTGCCCAAACTAGAAGAATCACATAAGGAAATTCTATTTGCAAGCTAGGATTCTCAGCTAAAAGAAGCAGAAAAGGCAACAGCCGATGTGGCGGAAACAACAAACATTATCATAGAAATATAAATGAGAATTTGCATGGTTCCAATCTAGTAGCAAAGTCCATTCCAGAGTTCCTTCCAGATGAAAAACAACTCGATCAACAATGGAAACAGGCAACAGAAGACAAAGCGGAAGTGATAAGGCAGATGACCAAGCTAGACTGGGAGGCATATTGGCAACATTTGGTCAAGCCTCTCACCAATGGAGGACCCTGCGATGCCTAACCACCTCTGCCGAGAAAATGGCACCAACACTAACCGATGCTGTATTCCATGGAAAGTTGAAAGCTGAAGTCGGCCAGCCTACACAACTGAAGCCTATGATGCATATCTGCGACCTGAAGGATCGAATGGAGCATAGTTAGTCACCCTGTTTGCTTTAATTTTTATTTTATTTTTGCATAAATTGAGGCAGGTCATTTAAACCTCCTCAACTATTTTTGTAATAATCTATTTCTAGCATTATAGTTTTAGTATTTAAACCCCTCTCATGCATTTAGAGAGGGGTCCATAAATTTTATCAGAAACATTCTTTAGAACATACACTTATGCCCCTTTGAGGAAGTTCTGGTGGAATTAATGGAACAAGATTTATTTTCTACTTGATTTAACATATTCTATTGAAATTGCACTTTTGTACTCTTAGATGATGTTGGGTGACTTAAAAGTATATCAATATTGTTGGAGCATATCAGTAGGACATATTATAAATGGTACTTTTATCTCTTAATTCTTTTTACTTATAGGTCAAGCAATAGCTTATCTTCAAGTTTTTTATGTATGAAAATTTGAATTGTTGATTGCCATTATTGCACTTTTGTATGATGATGATCTATAGTTTATGCTAAGTACATGAACGATTTTTATGCGATATATCTCTCACAATTGTTTCAACGAACTTTTTATACGAAACAATTATTGTTAAATGGATTCACTTCTCATCGCAATTGAGTAATCTTTATTATCAATTTCTTTCAGACATTATTGTAGATCGCATATATTATATTACTATCGGGATACTTATATTTAGATAATGTTTTAGATTAGAATAAACTGCACATGATTGTTAGTTTAAATTAGATTAGTTTTAGGATAAACATTATTCCAAATTTCAAACAACACCCCATTTCACAATCATAAAAATAGATTGGGAAACTAGTCCCATCATCCCCAATCGGAGCCACTACTCCAAACGGAAAAGGAGCTTCCAACCAAGGTCTAGACCGAGTGGTTATCCCCCATTGTTAAGGCAACGATTTTTGGGCCTTCAAGTTAGCTTAATTCCTAAGCTAATTAAGTTAATTAAACTTAATTAACTATTTACAAGTTGCTATGATAATAGAATTCAATTTTAATTCACAGTTTAACTCAAGGACAAATTAAACTGGAATTTCTGGATTCTATTTTTTTCATTTCTTGTTGCTATTTTCAACATTGCCTCCTTGTTGAGCTTTGGGCTGAATAATTGTGCCCTAGTGGAGCGCACTCCTTCATGCTCAACCGGTTCGCCCTCCACATGATCACAGTCCTTGAACATGAATACTCGTGCCTTCTTGACTCATGCATGTGCTTTCTTGTTGCATGTAGGTGCACTCTTAGAAAATAGGAGCCCACTTCCTTCTCCTAACTAACTTAGTCATCCATTGACAAGTGGTGAGCATGGATGAATTAGATTTGCATATAATCTCTTTATAATCAATCTTTCTAATCATTTTTTCTCATAATCACTCTGATATTGGGTTGAGCGCACTTCTTTAGATCAAGGAACTATTTGTCAATCCTCATTCCAAGTAAGTTTTGCATGTCGATTCTATTTCTTGCCTCTGATGTTTTTGTTGTCGATCTCGTTTTCCTTGCTGGATTTTCACTTCTTTTCAATTTCTTTACTGGAATTTCGGTTCATTCTTTCTTCTACAAGTTTCAAATTTCTTTCTCAGGTTGTGACTCTTCAAATTCCTTAACTCTTCATATTCTAGTCGTGACTGCGAAAAAATATATAATAACTTGTAGATCTTTCCTCTCAACGTTTCTATCATTCTATATTGTTGTTGAACTTGTTCTTGAGCCACAGGGAAAATTTTAGGGGCTAATATTTGCAAGTGGGTTAATTTTCCATACATTTTCCACCAAAAAAGATTCGCTAATTTGCATTTTTTCTAAAAATTATTTGCCAAAATTTTATAGTATAAAATTGTTTTACCTTAAAAATCCCCAAAAATTTATATAGATATCATATAAAAATATTAGAAATTTGAACATTTTTACAAAAATATTGCCAGTTTTTTTACAAATTGCATATTATGAACTACCAAGATTCAGCAAGGTTTCTAAACTTTAAAATACATTTCCATCCTTAATATTTTCCCTGTTTATCCATTCCAAGACAAAGCATACATTTGGAAGCAAAGACTTGGTTGTCAAAGAAAATTGCGCCTAGAAAGACAAGATTACCTCAAGAGTGCACTCCTTTAACATGAAGAAGTGTGCCCTCCTTCAGTGTATGAGCACACCCTAAACACATGAGTGTTTTCATGTTCGTCTCCTCAACATGATCCCTTGTGTGATCCTTGTCCTTTTGAGAGCATGAGAGCACCTTGAAGGCCTAAATCCTAACCCCTTCGTCCCTTCAGAGTGCACCCTTGAAACCTCTTAGCCTCTTTGAGCACATGAGTGCACCTTGAACTCACGAATGATCTCCCTTCGTGATTAGATAGAGGACCACCCTTATTTTCATGTAGATTTATTTCTTGTACGACTGACTATGTCCCATTATTGGTAGGCCTATAGTCTTAGTTACATTTAGTGGATTTTTTAATATGATCTGCTAAGTTATTTCTTGTAATAAATAGAATATTTCATGACGCTAATATTTTCCATTAAGAGTGTGCTTCCACGTTCATGTGTTCAAGCTACTACTCTCATTATGATTTCATCATTGGTTGGAATGATGCCTCATGATACACATCGAGTGACCTCAAAAGAAGCTTCAGAAGCAAGCATTGAAGAAGTAGTAGAAGCTACAAAGCCCACTATTCGTATTCTTATATATACACTCTGGTGCTTCGTAGTGAAAGTGGTGGTCAACTTGCCACCTATTATGGAGAAGACATGCATACTTATTACAAGATGCTTAAGCCCATAAAATATTCCAATAAGAGCTTCTACACTAGATGGGTTGATCTTGACACAAGTGACATCATCAAGTCTTGGTGTCGAGAGCCATGACACTGCCCATCTGCAGTTTACCCAACTAATTCTCAGTGATGCGTATCTGTATATTATTTCCATGTGTTGTAGGATACATGGGAAAAATAATGTTGAAGAATTTGAAGATAATTGGATATATGTTCTCAACATGGTAGTTACCCATGGAAATTTTTTTAATTGGGCATATATACTTTCTTTTGAGTTGCAGTGTCATGTTGGGTAGGCTAAAGCATCTCTAAGGACAAACCAAGAACCAGAATTTTATATGCCTGCATTTCTGTTGGATGGGGTCTGTGCAAAGTATGCAATCTAAGGAATGTATTGGAATTGACCCCATGGGATAAGTTCCCAGTTGAATTCCATTATAGGGCATTGTCATATTTGAGTTTCAGAGGGGCATACAAATGATTGGTGGAGCATTTCTTCATAGTAATATTTCAAATGATATATGAGATCAATCCTCCTTGCATGACCGATCAGGTGAAGGAGTCATTACATGATATCGCGGATTTGTTTTTTGCACCAGAAGGTACCTATATTAGATGCTTTAGATGTCAAATTTCACCTCATGTTATGTGACTCATAAGGTGGTCCTGCAAGAAGTGGCTTACCAGTTGAATAAAGGGTTGTCAGGGGTTCTTCATAGAAGGAAGAAATCCCCTTGGCCCAGTGTCCTTTTGAGGATTAGATCCATAAGGTGACAGAGGCAGAGATATAAGAGCTAGACTACTTGCACTTTACAGTCAAGTACTTTCATTGGTATGACCCTAGAAGAGTATGGAAGTAGCATTGTGATAGGATTGGATTTGCTTGGGGATATTCATCAATGACTACTATAGAAGATGAAAAGGTGAAGAACTGGTACAATGCAGTAAGAAGGACACATCCATGAATTGAAGATAATTCCCCCCAAGTTCCTTTAGCTCAAGATATACAGGTACAAGAGGCACCACAAACAACTACTCAAGAAAATATTTAAGCTCCGAGGTAAAGGATCAAGCATGATTCAACGACATAAAGTAGCAAGAAATGGAAAGTTTATCCATTGAATAAGGGATCCATTGAAGCTGAAAAAAGAAGAGGAGAAGAGGAAACAAGATGAATTTCTTAGAAAGAAACATGAAGAAGAATAGGAAAGAAGGAGAGTAGAAGAAGAACAAATAAGGCAGTCACAGGAGGAGGAAGCAACATAGAGGTTGGAGGATGAATAATTCACTTAGGAAATAGAGGAATAATTGGAGGAATATGATACCATACATCCCATAGATGGTGAACCAAGTTCTTTGGAAGAACCTCCTCTCACAGGTGTGAATCTCCCATTTGGTGAGATGGGAATCACACCTCCACTAGAGGACCAAGTCATGGATGTGTGTACATTAGGGTTATTTTGAGGTATAAAATAGGCCTCCTAAGAAAATTGTACAACAAAAATAAACTTCATAAGAACCAATAGGATTCAAGATGATAATGTCAAACATGGGGGACGATTCACCGTTTTTGGAGTAAAAAAGTAAAAAAATACAAAAAAATAAAACTATTTTTTCAACCTGTATTTTCAACTTATCTCCCTAAGATTTTACTCAAATTTTGAGCAGGAGTACTCTTTGGATGCAAAATTTAATTCCTCATCCAGGGAGCACCCATGTTGCATACTTTCGATCAACCCCGCTACACAAAAAAATGAGAAATACATGATAATAAAAAAAACATGATTGCAATCACATTTTTCATATATTTCTCATTTTTCATTCAGTAGGGTCCATCAAAAGTATGCAACATGGGTACTCCTTGAATGAGGAACCAAAATTTTCATCCAACGAGTGTTTCCACTCTAAATTTGAGTAAAACCATTGGGAGATAACTTGAAAATACGAGTTGAAAAATTAGTTTTTTCCTTTTTCCCTGTAAAATTTGATGATGTCACCTAATATTATTTTATTATTTCCACTATTATTTTATAATTTTCTTAGGATGCCCATTTTAGACCTAAAAATTCCCCTAATAATGTAACGTTTGATAAGTTGAAGAAAAATATCGTGCAACAAAGGCGAAGATACTTCCCAAACGATCCACAAAATTTTGTCTTTGTATCCATAGAAAAGGTGATAACTCCAAAGAATAGGAGCAATCCCCGAGAAATCATGGTAACTAATGTTGCTTTTGCTATAGCACCATAGGATAACTCAGAGTATCTGCTGAATGAGAATGCACGATTGGGGAAAGATTTAGTTGCAATAAAGCAACAAGTGGAACACCTCATTGTGGAAAACCAACGACTATCATCCCGTAACTTTAATACAGTAGAATGGAATTCAGCTGTACAGGAGGAATTGAGGCCAATGGAGGATATCTTGGCACAATTGTATGATGAAATGATACTTATACATGAATTAATGACGCCCATTGTCGGTATACAAAAGAAAGTGCAAGAAGTTATAAAACTCCTTAAGGTCGAAAAACATAGTTGTTGATCAACTCTAGGAATGGGTTCCAAATATCCAGATGCTCTACAACAGTTAGTTAGAAAGGATAGGATTGTCGTTAAAATAAATAAAGTATGACTAAGATTCCAAAATCAAAATTATACCCGTTTTGGAGAACATTAGACTACACTATTGTTGCATATAATCAACTGCAGAATGTTTTAGAGTCTCTAGCACAAAAGCACGAGATTCCTTCAGTGGGAACACTTGGAGAGATAAAAAGGTAGGGAAATAATCTTTTAGGAAGTGAGACAGTACATCGAGCAAATAAAGAAGACATCAACACAAGAAGACTTGGATATCACTAAAGACATTATTCTACAGTATGCCATCATGCCAACTAAAGCTCACATGAAACTATCATGGTTGTGGAATAGTGTACAATCAAGCTCCAAATCTATAGTGACACAATAAATGGAGGTGAAGATGTGGTTCATAGTGGATTTCCCGGTTTGGATTGAAGTCATTGCTACGAAATTTAGAGCATGGCATACATACATTACCAATGAGATCTAAGAAGAAGCAAATGACTTGTCTTTTTTAAAACATATTTGTCCTATTAGAAGTTTTGTCTCATATAGCCACCATCTTATGTGTATTTATCTTTTGTAATAAGTTTGATGTAATGAAGTCCAAGAGACACATGTGGAATATGAAAAGTTACATGTGAAATGTAAAGAGTCATGTATAGAATGTGAAAGGTTTTATGGAAGCCCATGGGTCATAGAAGTTTAAGGGTCATGAAGAAACTCAAAATTCATTGTAATTTGTTATAAATAGCTCCTCATAAATCAAGAAAAGGACTTGGATCCTTAGAGTCTTGCCTTAGATTCTCTCGTATTACATAGGAGATAAATCATTCTTTGGAGAAGCAAGTTGTGGCTTCATGTTCCACTGCTAGATCTAGTGTTTCATTTATGTAACAATGATCTTGGAATCTTACATTCATAATCAAAATTTTCTTGAGCCAACACTTATTCATGCATGTATTGTGGATGTAGTAGGACTATTCTTGTTATTTTTGTGGTATATGTTGGCGTAATACATACTAAGACTAATGAACTATTTCATTACTTAGATATGGGTATTGTTGAATGAGTGTTGCTAAGTTTTTTATGATTGTTATTTATCTTGTGAACTAATTTGTAGGTAAATCAACAATCCTTTCTCTTCTTCTCGCTAGTCTTCCTTAGTATAGTAATATTACTTCCCTAACCGGAGGCTCGTTTCCCTTCACCAGACGTGGAAGTTTCCTGTGAATTCTACATTTGGTGTCACACAAAGCTTACATACTTGCTGCCCCAAAGATATGTTTTGATCTCTTGTGTATGTGTTGTTACCAAGGTGTAACTTTAAACCTTTGCAATGGTGGCTGAACCATATAGCCATATGGGACTCTTATCCCAAACAGTGTGAGGTCTAATTGGGACCTCACATCAAGGAGATCCCTTGCATGTTAGTGATATGAAACACCATCAATACCTCCTTAGAAGCAATATAAATGATTGTTTCCAAATGGGGAAGTGGTTTTCAATCAATTTAAATTGATGCTTAAATTCAACGAAGAGGCCTTGGCATATTTTGGAACTCTCTGGATGTGACAAGCCTTTTTTCTACCCCTCTTATAAATGTCACTGTAAATTGTAATTCATGTAAATAATGATTGGGCTAGATGAGTGGACACAGATTTAGAGGCCTGAGGAAGAGGAGTTTCTTGTGCTGAGAGTAAACCCAAGCCACAATATGTGTTTTATCACTTATATCCCTGATGAATTTATGGATTGTTGGTGCAAGAATTGAAGTGTGTATGGCCTCATGAGAATTGTAGTTCTCATGTAGCATGTTTTGTGGTGGACATTCAAGGGAGGGGACCTGAAGCAAAGGAAGTCGACAAAAAAGAGGATGGAAAGTACGTAGGGAGGGATGCCAATAAATAATGCAAGAGGGAGCTCACAGAAGAAAGGCATATAAAATGTTAAACAAAAAAATAAGGCAAAGCATGGAAATGGCAGTGAACATGGATATGTAAGGGAGAAATAACATTTTATAGCTAGTTCTTTATGATTGGGACAACATTCCTAACGATTTTTTGATGCAAGTGGTGTGTGCTTGTGATTATTTGGCTAGTGAAGGTTCAAGTGGGGAGTTGAATCACTCAGTGCTTTCCTTGGGGTTGATAAACCAATGGGGTACTTTTCAGAAGGCTAATAAAGCACTTAGTAGGCTAAGACACCCAGGTGCTTGCTAAAAAGGACTTGGTAAACCACTAAGTGCTTGCCTTGGGGCTAATAAACCACTTATGGGCTTACTTAATAAGCTGATAAACTACCTAGATATTGGGATCTTGACTCCTATGGTGCTTTCCTAGAAATCTAGATAATAAACCATATGTGTAGTGTATTCATTCCCTTGGAAACAAGCATTACTCCATTGATCCTTGGGTGAATCCATGTGATTAATTTATGCTGGAATAGAGGGTCATTATGGTGCTTACTGTTAGAGGCAGTTCATAAACAACTTGAACAATGGACTCCTCTTCTCAGTTATCTATTTAACTAGCTTGTGTGAATACCCTTGAACAACTAACTCCTCAGAACCTATATTCGGCTCAAGGGTGGTTATCTCTAATAAATATGGTTGTGTAGTTTGCCTATGGTTTTGTGGAGAGTTGAAGTCCCTCCCTTAGTTTCTAGTCATTCAAGTTGACCTGATAAGCTTTTTTACTTATATATATGTGCACTATGAATCATGAATTATGTTGTTGTGTTGTGACAAGATATATATATATATATGTGTGTGTGTGTGTGTCTATATATATATTATATAATTTATATATATTATACATATATATATATATATATTATCTATTATATATTATTATCTATAAATATTATTATATATATATATAGAACTTGTTAATGTGGGAATGCATTATTCTTGTTTGTTTACAACGAAATGATTATGTGAATGTTCTCATGATTTTGAGGGACTAGTAGATCCCTGTGTTTGGTGGTACTTTCCTGAGTTACAAAGCTATTTCATGGTCATGTATGAAATCTTGATGCGGACAACTAAACTATTAAGTATGATATCCATTGTATGGTAAGTTATGGATATTAGATATTTATGATTGTTTAAGACTAATAATTGTTTACACAATGTAAGATATATTAGTGAATTTGATAGTTCTTTTTGGGAACCATTATTTGGTATAATATGATGCTTTTATACATAAATCACAAAGCAATGTTAGTTATGACTTGGCTTGTTTCAATGCCTAATAGTAGGCATGTTTATAGCTTCATTTCTTGTATTATGGCTATGTATAACGCCTGTAATCTTAGTGATTGAATACGGGTTTTTATCTCTATAAAATGGGTGTTCTGAGAAACACCAAGCTTCAAGGAAATATTTGGTTGACTCCCTTGAATTTCTCGAAATTGCTAAGTCTTAGTATCACAAAGATAAAAATTGTATCTGGGGTTGGATAAGTCAATTATAGGATTTATATATGGGTTAGATCCATTTTAGGTTGGGAGATGTATCCAAGAATACGAGCATCTAGTTGGTTGACACTTATGTGCTTTCAGGAATGTGCTGGATTTGAGATAAATCAGATAACTTGTGGAAGAAGAAAGTGAAAAGGTAATATCTAGGGTGGGGAAAATTTGGATGTTCGAAGGAATGAAGCTAGATTTACTGGAAAATTGGATTTCATATGAATATTTGGAGAGGGGCCCATTTGGTGAGTTATTAGTGCAAGGCTAGATCACATTGCAAGTGGAGGATGTATCTAGGATCCAGGACATCTAGGGCAAAGGCGTGGTGCTAAATTTAGAAAACCTCAGATGTGTGCTAAGGTTGGATTAGTTGAATGTGAAATTTCAAGATCTGGAGGTCTGGGGATCTTAGGAGAATACCACTTTGGGAATTTCATGCATACCTCAAATCCCCCTCAGGATTGGATATAACATGAAAGGGGTGAATTGAGTGAAGGACTCGGACCCAATGGTGCTCATGAGTTAGGTTGAGGTGGCAAGCACCATGAGTGCACAACCATGGATGTGTGGATTCCACGAAGGTGTTCCTGGAGACATGGCATTGGTCGAGGTGACATGACACATGCCACATAGTTCCCAAGTGGAAATATCTTGTTGAGGTGGAAAAATTTAATTTGTCCAACTTTGATTGGGCATAAATTTTTATCTAGGAGTCAGATTGAGATAAAATCTATATCATTGGAAAGTTATTGGTGAGTTGAATGTGATGGTGTTTTCCAAAGTTAACTCCACAAGCTTTGGAGGGGGAATTTTGTAACCCCGTCTTCATAGTGAGACCATGGAGGTTGAATCAATTAAAAGTAACACCTCCCATCAGCCTAGAAAGTCCAAGGGGGTGGGAAGGGGTGTTGCATTGTGGTATCAAAGAGAAGGTTCTACATTGGACCTTTAGAAGATAAAATTTGAACTCTGTTACAGATTTTAGTATTTAAAAGATGATAATTGCTCTGTGAAAGTGTCTGTTGATTATAACATTTGACTGATGATTATGTGTTGTATGCATATCTTGATATGAGAATTTTGAAATGAAAGAAATGGTAGATTCTGATATGTTATTTGTTTTCTAACTTGTCTTTTGATGTTTCAGATATCCTCACATCAACATGCTTATTGAAAATATGCCAAGCTTATGGATAAACATGTTTACTTGTATTTTTTGTTGGCTAATAGTTATGTGTGTGTAACAACACATTAGAAGACACCAAGGAATAGTAAGAGAGTAAAGGGATGAGTGGAAAAGGGTGCAATACATCACTGATAGAAGAAGAATCAGTAGGAAAGAGGAGAGAGGAAGTCTCCCTTGACTAAACGGACACCCTTAAAATTTTAATAGTTGAGTTGATAAGTTGTAAGACTGATAGTGAGAATATTTTTAGATCTCAGGAGAAGCAAGAAGAAGTAAATGCAATAATAATACAAAGCCTATTATACTTGAAAAGACATAAGTAGCATGATATAGTGGCAACTACCTAGGAAAGTATATGTACAGGAAGTTCCCATCAGGACTTGGAAAGCATGACTTGAGGATTGATGGTGTAGAAGGAAGTAAATCTAACAAAATACATAGGAAGGAAAGTGAAGATGTAGTGAGAGGAATAACTCTACTAAGCACTCCAAAAAGGAGAATAGGAAGTCATCAGAAACTATATAGTGCTGCAACTAAGAGACATCGTCAACAAGAAAGGAAAGAGAAATATCTGATGCCAGGAAAATTTAAGAATGAAAACACTCCTAATTTTGATCGAGAATTCAAGAAAGCCGAAGAGGAAAAAGAATGGTTATTGGGAATGAAAAATTATTTAAGGGTGCATGATTACTATAATCATATGAAGGAAAGAGTATCCATCTTTAGCCTACAAGAGAAGGTTGATATATGGTGGGAAGACCTGAGAAATGTCAAGAAAATTAGAGAAAAGGAGTTTTCCTGGAGGATATTCGAGAGATATTTTTGGGAGAAGTGCCTATGTGAAAGGTATTATGATTGCAAGGCCAAAGAATTTTGTGAGCACAAATTGGGGAAATTGATAGTTGATGAGTACAACATATTCTTGGAGCTATCAAGGTATGTAGCTGTTGAAGCCTAAAAAATCGTTGCTTATAACATTGGGGGAAAACCACCCAGTCCGAACCTTGGTTGGTAGCTCCTTTTCAATTTGGTGTAGTGGCTTCGACTGGGGGTAATGGGACCAGTTTCCCAATATAAATTATGATAATGCCGATGGGGTGATATGTGATAGTTCGGGGAAATGTTTAAGCTAAAAGTAATCTAATCTAAACTAATAATCACATTCATACATCCTAATTGAAACATTATCTAACTATGACTATACCGGGGAATAAAATTGACACATGCGATCTACAATAATGTCCTAAAGCAATTGGTAAGAAAGATCATTCAATTGCAATATGAAGTGAAATCATTTTAACAATAATCCTTTTGGATAAATAGTTATCCGAAATGATTGTGAAAGATATATCACATAAGAAATTATTCATATATTCAGCATAAAGTTTAGGTCATCACCATACAAAAGTGAAACAATGCTAACCAAGCTTTAAGCTTTCATACATAAATAATTTGAAGAAAAATTACTGCTTAATACATAAACAAAACAAAATCACGAGATAAAAGTATCATTTGTAATAAGTTCTGCTCATGTGTTTCAACAATATCGACCTACTTCCAATCAATCCAACACCATCTAAGAGTACAAAAGTGCAATTTCAGTAGAAGATATCAGATAAGATAAAAATAAATCATGTTCCATTCATTTCACCAGAACTTCCTCAAAGGGACAAAAGTGCATGTTTTGAAGATTGTTTCTGATAAAATTTCTGGACCCCTCTCTAAATGCATGAGAGGGGTTTAAATACTAAACTATAAATCCTAATAATAGATTATTACAAAAATAGTTGAGGAGGTTTAAACGACCTTCCTCAAATTGTGCAAAACAAAACAAAAATTGAAATTAAAATATGGTGACTAACTCCTTTGCATTCAATCTTTAAGATCACAGATGTTCATCATGAGTTTGAGTTGTGTCAGTGGGATGATTGTAGATTTCAACTTCGAAGTGAATACGGCATCAGTCAGTGTTGCACCATTTTCTGCGTGGAAGAGGTTATGCATCATAGGGTCATCCATTGGCTACAAGGTTTAACTAAATATTGCAAGTATGCTTGCCAGTTTAACCTAGTCATTTGTCTAATTGCTTCCTCCTTTTCTCCTGTTGCATGTCTCCACTATTGTTCGAGTTGTTTGGTATTTGGAAGAAAACCTAGTACAGACTCTGTCACCAGGTTTGCGTTGTGTTTTCGTTGATGTTTTCAACAACACATTTTGTTGTTGCTGCTGCAACCATTGTTGCCTTTTCTGCTTACCTAATTCAAGAATCCTTGTCTGCAAATAAAATTTCTTTGTGTAATTCCTCTAGTATAGGCAAATTAACCTTCCTCCCATCCTCTGAATTCTACCAGGTGATGAAATTGGAAACTCTTTCCAAGACTTCATCATATTCGAGTCTCATGTCAACGACTTGACTCACTAATTTGTCGCTAGCCTCGCAATAAGGAGTCAACTACGAAAACTTCTGGCATATTAATTTATTTTTGATCCATGAGTTGGGAGTTTAGGCTGAGCGCTTCAATTATAAACTAATCAATATTTGGGATGTCCTCATACTTATCTGTTAATGCTTGTATTTGTGTTTCCTTTTCTGCTAAACTAGCTTGATGTTTTATTTGCATACGCTCGAATTCTTGTTGGATCTTGGCTATTTGCAATTCCGCTTGTTGGTTAGATTTTTCTTTCTCTAACTGTTATTCCAACAACATAATTTTTTTTTCCTTTTCTCTAGGCAACATTTGTAGTTTTGTTGCTTTGTCAATGGTCGTTGCAGTGTAGGCTCCTGCAAACTGAGATAGTCTAGTAAGGTTGTCAGATGGGTCAATGGGTGAGTCTTTCTAGACAATATCCTTTGGTTCATTCTCAAGAGTAGTAGTAGCTGTAGTGTCCAACTTCCTCTTTTTCCTCTACCTTTTTACAACATCTTTGTGGGTTGGGCTATAGAACATATCTAGAGGAGGGATCTCCTCAATTCTTAAAACAATTTCAGAGGTAGGAGTGGTAGGAATGTGCTCTATCTCTTGAGTACTTACAATTTTCTCTACTATAATTCCTTGAGTTGTTTTGTGTTGCAGAGTCTGAGGCTCAGGTGCTTGTTTCTTTATATGGAGCTTTGTATTAAAATTATCCCATTCTTTCTCTAAATCAATCACCGAGGGTTTTTATTCATTGGGTGGAGGTGGAATGAATTTCAACCTCTTTTCTAGCTAAGGTTTGCTCAGCTGTCTTTTCTGTAGATTGGACTGTATCCTTTTCTGAATCTTTGCTTTTGCTTCCCCCATTCTATGATTGTTGATCTGATTTCTCTGATTCCTTGGTAGATTTCTCTTGGGACTCTGTTTGGGAATCATCTCTATAATTTCCTATTGAACTTCCTTCTAGGCTTACACTGGTAGTTGGCTCCCATATTGGCTCAATCAATAATTGGTCCAATGGGACCTTTAACAATCTCCTTTCTCTGTATTGATGAAAGGCCTCATGCTCTTCTTGCTCAAAAATTAGTGATGAAATGTGCTTCACTTCTGTGAATGTCTCTTTCTGTAGGAAGATGTCACCAAATGCATCTTCCTCATGACTGAATACCTTCACTTTTACCATGGTAGTGAATTATTTGGCAGTGCCATTTGGGTCGTACTGGCGACCTGGGAATTTAGGTAATTTCAAAGATTGCATGATCTTTGCCTCTTTGAATGCATGACCCAAAGCATGCAGTAAAAATGCTCCACACTGTAATGGAAATGTAGGCCAAATGGCCTTTTTTGCTTCCTTTAGTCCTTTGATTAGCCCACCCTCACTAGCTGTTTGATAGGCTATCTCTTTAGCCATCAATTTATCTGGAACATAGTATTGGAGGACATGAGGTGAGGCGATTCTCCCAAAAACCCTTATATATGTGAATTTTTCCTCCCCAAATCATTTGGCCACTGGGAGGATATCTACCTTGACTTCCTTTGAAAATCTAGGGGTGTCTCAATTGTAAACTTGTTTGTGGATAGGGAGCATGACCCTATGACAAATTTTGTAAAAATGTGGGTAAAACTGAGACTCCCACATGTCCTTATGATATATATGGGTGGGAAGTGGATCTTTCACAATCCACTTCCATCCCATGATAGGAAATTTCGAACCAAAACAAATTTCATCCATCACATATGCACTCATAAAAAATGGAGGGTAAACCTTCGTTGAGACACTCCTTTTCCTCCTATAATCAATTATTACCTTTGCTAAATTATCAGACAAAATTTGGTCCCAATTCATTATGGTTGCATTTACGACTACATCTACTAATGGTAGCCATTCTAGGGAAGATTTAGTGCTATCGGGTTTGCCAAACATCCTACATAGCATGGTTGCTATAAAACTATGGGGAGGAGAAATAGATGCAATAGAGTACATACCTACTTTGTCCTTTTTGATCTTGCCCTCCTTATTTGACCAGGTCTGGATGACATCTATTGGGTCCTCATTCTCTTTGGCAAACTTCTCGAAAAACTGTTTGTTGTAGATGGATTGTGGCTCTGGTAGGTGGTACATAAGTCGTAAATTGTCTGGAGAGAAAGCTCCCATAACCTCTTGGCTTCTATTCTTAAATTCTCTGTTTGAGATATTGGCCTAATCGATAATCCACTTGACCATATTAGTGTAAGGGATTATCTTTGGGTGTGCGGCTATGTGATGCAGAAATGAGCATGTTGTCTCAAAAATGGTGGCATCTGAGGAAGTACGACCGTCAACTGTGAATTTTGTTTCCAGAGGTCTTGGTTGCACTTCTTCCAACAAATCATACATGGTTTCCCATGTAGAGGTCTCTCCTTCTCTGATGCATGTAGTATCTGAGAATAAAGGAGTCATTTCTGATTTCTCATATGCAGCTGCCTTGCGCTTCTTTGCCATCGCTCCCAAAGACTCCTCCTGTGGATTTTCCCTAAAAAAAGGAGAAAAAGAGCAACTATCAGATGCACAGAGATAAGAATGAATGTAAGCCGGGATAATATAGATAACTTGAAAAGTTGATAAGAAAGGAGTTTTATTTGAACGTAAGTGAGAAGATATCATATCACCTTGGATGGCTTTTCACACATAAATTCCATTAAATTTTACTAAATGTCCACTAATGGTTTGTTATCTCTTAGTTTTAATGCTCTTTAATGTCCGCATCATAAGTGAGGAAGAAAGCTTCTAGGGTGATGAGCCTTTGAATCACGAAAATGGAAAATTTGCGATTTGTGAAGCAATCTCGCAGATCGCATTATCGCGTTATGTATGTATGTTTTCCTTATTGTTTCTGCGATATGAGAGATGTGGGTTTCTTACTACTGTTTCTAGGGCATAACCCATTGATCATGCTTTCTTGTGTAAAGTGTTTTTCATTAAGAAGCAGACCTAAATACTTGTCTGTGACGTATCTAGGAGTGGGTCCAGGTTTCTATCGCATTTCACAATTTCAACAGGCAGTAAGTTTTGCGGTGTTCCTTTAAATGTCCGAAATTCGATGCGGTAAAGGAATTTCTGTTATCGCAATTTCATATCTTACACATTTTAAGGTAATTATCTTAAGGTGCGCCTTCTGAGAATAGCGATATGCAGTGTGGGCCTTAGTTTTAATAAAATGCCTTAGGACTTAGTTTATATAAGAAACGTACTAGCTTCAAAATATTAAAGTGTGGAGTCCTCTTTTGATCGATTTTCACTAGATTTGGTGGATTAGCAAGGCTTTGAAGCACGCTTGATCATGTGATATGCGGGAAAGGGAGGCATTTAACAGTTTTTTGAAATGTGTTTGACTGATATCTTGTTTTATTCAAAAATTAATAAAAAAATTACCTAAATGCTAAACTTATTTTTGGAAATATTTTTTAAAGGGTCCCCATTTATTAATGTAATATTGACTACTACTATTAACAAATGGGGGGTTGTTGAATAGCACAACGGTAGCTTAGATCAAGGATGATAAGTTTAAGATCAATTTGTATCTAAATGGATTGCCAAAAGTTTATATAGATAGAATAGAGTTTGATGAGCCAAAGGCATTGGAGGACACCATCCAGAAAATCAAGTAATGCTATGACAGTCTACGCATAAGACTGAGTTTTGAACTGATTGGAAAGAAAGAGGTAGGCCCAAATTTATAGGAAAATGGTAGAAAACTTTAGGACATCATCCAAGAGGAAGGGATGTGAATTTCACCACCCCTACAAGGGGTGAGTTTCGGGAAATATTTACTACTGCTAGTAGAGATCAATTCACCAAGCTTGCAAGAGAGGAAGCTAAGGGTTTTAGAAGAGGACCCATACAATGTTGGACATGTGGAGAAAATAACTTACGAAGGTATTTCCCTCAACAACAATAGAATATCCAAGGTTGCATAATGTAAAAGAAGTAGAGACGATGAATGACATTGCTTAGAACATGCTAGGAATATATGCTGTGTTGGACATGTAGGCCGATCACCAAGCCTCAGTGATCAAGATGGAAGGTATGGTTGATAACTATATTATTTTGATTTGACCTAAGTTCTAATTTCATCTATGTTAGCTGAAACATCATGGAAAAGTGTGCATTACAAAATAAACCCCATGAGGAATCATGGTTGGTTTAGTTAGCTACAAGAACCAAAAGTAAAATTACAAACGTGGTGAAATTGTACCCAGTAATAATAAAGTATATGCCCATGTTAGTTGATATGTTACAATTGGGTGTGTATGCTGTGTTAGCCAGCATGGACTAGCTAGCAGCCCACAAAACTAAAAGTGATTGCTACAACAAGTCAATGGAATGTCTTAGCAATGAAGGAGAGAGGGTACCGTTGTAGAGAATAAAGTAACCCAATATTATCAAGTAAATCTTAGTGCTACAAGTGAATAGGTGAAATAGAAAAGGATGTGCCTTATATGCGGTCTATGTGACCATTGATTTGAAGGACAATAGAGATAAAATGAAAGAGAACACAATTTTGAAAGAATATGGTGATGTATTTCCTAAGGAAATTCTAAGATTACCACCCATAAGAGAAATTGATTTCTCAATTGAGTTATTTCTAGGATCAACACCAATTTCAAAATTTTTATATCATATGAGCATGCTGATGGTGGAACTAAAATTGAAATTGAAGGAAATGTTGGACAAGCGATACATCAAACCCAACATATCACCCTAGGAACCTCTAGTACTATTTGTGAAGAAATAGGATGACACATTGAGACTCTGCATCGACTACAAACAATTAAATAAAGCCACAATTAAGAACACATGTCCTTTTCCTAGGATTACTGACTTGTTTAATAAAATAAGAGGAGCTACAATATTTTTTGAAGATATACCTGGGGTATAGGTACTGTCAAGTACAAATTAAGGATGAAGGCATCCACAAGACAACTTTCAAAACTAGGTATTGGCATTACGTGTCCATGGTGGTTCCATTTGGACTCACCAATGTGTCAACAATATTTATGTGTTTGATGAACAACATTCTTAGTCCATATTTGGAAAAAAATTGTTGGTATTTGTAGATGAAATTTTAGTTTATTCTAAACCAATGAGGAACATGAAGAAAATTTGGCAGTAGTTCTTCAATTTATAAGAGAGCATGGGCTCTATTCGAATCTTAGTAAATGTGATTTCTTCCAACCACAAGTTTAGTACTTGGGACACACTGTTTCCAATGGAGTAGCAGTGGATCTTGAGTAGATCAAATCCATCATGGAGTGGCCTACTCCTCATAATGTGGCATAAGTTAGATCCTTAATGGGATTGGTCGGGTATTACCGAAGGTTAATTCAAAATTTCTCAAAGATTGGGCATCCATTCACAACATTGCAGAGGAAAGGAATTAAATTCTAATGGATAGCAGAATTTGTAGCTAGTTTTGAGAATTTAAAACATATGCTCATGCATGCACCAATATTGAGAATAGTAGAACCAAAAAAAATATTTTGTTGTGTGCACCGATGCTTGTAAAGATGGGCTCCGTGGGGTCTTAATGTGAGAAATATAGGTGGTTTGCTATGAATCAAGCAAGTTCAGTAAGAATGAGAAAAATTATGTCACTCATGACTTGGAGCTAACAACGATAGTGCATACATTGAAGATTTGGGAAGTTTGTTTTAATGGAAGATCATGGAGGTTTGAGGAGTTTATTTTACCAAACCCAAGTTGAATGCAATACAAGCAAGGTGGATCACATTTATCAATGAATTTGACTTTGAAATAAAATATATCACAAGTAAGGAAAACGAAGTAGAAGATGCACATAGCAGAAACCTACAAGTGGCTCAAGTGAAAACCATTAGTACCTATGAAGTTGATATCAAAGAAAGGATCAAAGAGGAAATTCATAAAGATGAGCATTACCATTAAGTGAAGGAATGCTTGCAGTAGGACCCTGAAGGAGCATTGAGTAAGAATTACTCACTCACAAAGGATGGCATGAAAAATGATGTTTTCAAGTATATTGCTAGATGCTTGGAGTAACAACAAGTGAAAACAAAGTGTATGCATCCAACAGGATTGTTACAACCAATCCCCATTTCTCAGTGAAAGCAGGAATTCATCTTCATGGACTTCATCTTAGGACTACTAAGGACATCTAGATTGCATGATGCCATAATGGTGGTGGTGGACAAGCTATGTAAGGTAGCTAGTTTTATACCTTTCAAGTCTAACCAAAAATGAAATTTATATTGCTCAGATTTTCATCTAAGAAATATTATATTGCATGGTATACCTAAGAATATCATCTTAGATTGGGATGCCAAGTTCACTTCGAAGTTTTGGAAAGCAATGTTTGTTGGATTGGGAAAAAAGCTAGCATTTAGTATAGTATATCATTGTTGGCTTGATGGGCCCTAACCCAGGTTCAATGTTAGGTAGCTAAGAAAATCCCTACACTACTAGCCCTTTCAGCATCAGTCCACAAAGCACGGACCGAAGTCTCACCCGAAGCAGTATGGGGGGATGCAGGAACCAAGTTTCCGCACTCTGAGATGGTTGTGATGTTGGTTTTCCACCTTAATCCCTTCCTTCGCGTAAATCGATAAACCTTTAGGGCTTATCGATGTATTTCCTCTTCTGTCTTTCAAAACCTCCACGAAGATATCTTACTGTCCTTCGTGCAATCCTAAACAATGATTTAGCCACTTACATGCCTCTGTGACTATGTTACTGTCTTGTTCCCTAATTATCTTAGTGGTTAGCCAACTTTATCATGCAATTAAGATTATCCTCATGTAAACATACATTATTACTTGCATTCAACTAACGGATAGAAATAGATACATTCACGCATCAATTTAACATTATAATGTAAACCTAGAACTTAACATATCATAATCGGATGCAATAATCAAAGACAAAAAACACGATGATTCCATAATACTTCTCTTTATTTATGATTCAAGTTCCTAGTACAGACTCTATATGCCCTATGCACATAGCTTTAGGGATCCACGCACTCAGCTGTGGACTTCCACCCTAGGCCTCTACGCTCTTAGCTGCAAAGCCTCTTCCTATGCTAAGACTCTCACTCTTAGCTCACCCAAACTTACCAATGACTCATGACTTCTTACTTACTTTTTCTTCTTCTCTACTCAGATCTTCTAAGAATTCCCTTTTTATACACCCCATGGTCCGCAGACCATGGGTAGATCTCAAACCGACCCAACTTATCTAAACTAAGGGTGAAAAACCCTTTTAACTTTAGACATATTTCTCGCTCCTCGACCACAAAATGTGGAGACTTTACATTTCTTTACACAAAATTCGGGCCTTCTGCCCAAAAACTTGGCTATTTAACCCAAAATTGACCCCCAGGGGACCCGTTCCCAACATGCCCTCAACACAAACATGGTGACTCGCCCTTGAGTCACTCGTCTGGGGCAGAGATCTTGTCGTGAAGACCTCCCAGCTCAATCTGGACAACTGCTATCTCTACAACGCACTACATTGCTGCTTGCTTTAGCTCCTTAACCAATTGTTCTGTCACTGGCTCTACGCTAGCAGTCTATAGCTTCTGCTAATTCTCCTGCAGACTGGCCAACTTTCCTTTAATGGTGGTCATGATCTCATAGGCCTCATCTAACCAAGGATTCAAGCGAGCCTTCAACACGACTTCCTCGTGTTGCGTTGCGTCTACCTGTTCCTTCAGTGCCTTGGCCTCCTATAGGTTCGCGAGCCTTTGCATGATGAAAATAGTTTGCATTGTTGCCTTAACCTCATCGTAGCGCTGCTGTAGTTCCCGCAATTTTGTCTCCAGCCTCTGTACATTGGGGTCCTCTTGTAAGCTGGTGAGGACCTCAAGCGACTATTCAAAAAGTGTCGTGCAGTCTGTCACTACACTTGCCACTGCTGCTACTGCATC
>APFE031622909.1:133175-148160 GCA_000404065.3 Pinus taeda
CTCAACAACTCACTTCTCAAAATGCCAAGTGTTTTTCGCTAGGCAGCCATCTGTAATTTATAGGCACTTTCAAATTCAAATCTGGCTGTTCCCTCTAAAATCGGTTCATTAATGCTAGATTGGTAGCATATTTTCAGAGATCTGGTCCATAAAGTTCGACTTAAATGCTGCCCCCTGATCCATTTGGCCATTTTTTCACCCTCAAATCATGAACAGTGACTTTAACGGTCACTTTCCAGCTACTCTGTGCAGTTGCTTCCTTGGTAGTGCTTCCACCTACGCACTTCCATGGGCATTTTGACATATCTTAATTCTGCGCAATTCCTCGATCGCGCAACTCTCCAACCTGGGTAGTGTAGTTTATAGTCCCATGCTTCCTTTCAGCTGATTGGAGCGCTAAGATTGTGATTCCCTCATATAGTCACCTAGCTGGATCACCAGTGTATGGCTTCAATCAGCTGTCATTCACCTTCCCTGGGAAGGGTTCTCCATTCAGTTTGGCCAACTAAACTGCTCCACCATTGGTAATCTCCTTGATGACATATGGTCCTAGCCAGTGCATCCTAAATTTCCCTAGAAATTTATCGAATTTACTGTCATATAACAAGGCCAGATCATTTACCTTGAAGGTGCGCAATTTGATGTGCCAACCATGCCATGCGTTTTCGCACTCCTTTTGAACTTGTTGATGAAATCCAGCTAGAAATCAGTCCTCCTCAAGCTCTGCTAGCTGCGTGAGCCTCTCTTCCAAGGCTTTGTAGTCCGCCATTCCTATGAGTGCCACTATGCATAGACTAGGTACAATGAATTCCATTGGCATCACAACTTCTATGCCATACATGAGTTTGAAAGGCATTTTCCCAGTTAACTTCTTGCAAGTCGTTCTATAGGCCCATAGCACCGCTGGTACGCGCACATTCCAATCACTTCTCTGAGCATTACAGACCTTTGTCAGTGCATTATCCAATATCTTATTGAATGCTTCCACCATCCCATTGGCTTGCTGGTGATAAGGCGTACTCTTATGGTGATACACCTGAAATTCTTCTATCAACGCGCTGATTGTTTCATTAAGAAAGTGCGTGCCACGATCACTCATCAAGATCTTTGGACAACCAAATCTTGTTAATATGTATTCAAAAGGAAACTTTGTTGTCGTCACACTTGCACAGTCCTTCATAGGCTGCGCCTCTACTCACCTGGTTAAGTACTCGGTCACGGTGATGATGTACCACACACCTGTCTTCTTTCCTGGAGGCTGAATTGGACCCACAAAGTCAATCACCCATTTCTCGAATGGTTGTAACATTACCTGCGGCATCAAAGGCAGTTCATCCCTCCGCGATGGCTTGCTAGTCCTTTGACATGCATCATAGGCCCTACAATATGCTTTGGCATCCTTATGTAGAGTTGTCCACCACAACCCAACACGCAGAACCTTCTGCACTGTTTCTTTTCCTACATAATGTCCTCCTGTAGCTCCTCCATGAGCCTCTGTGAGAATGTTGCTTCATTCAAAGTCGGGTACATAATGTCGTAATATTTTGTCTGACCCCATTTTGTACAAGTGCTCTACAATGACGAAGAAGTTTGCTACACACACTACTAAATCCTTCTTCTGCTGGCTGGTATACCCTTCTGGAGTAGTTCCCATCGTTAGGAAATGTATGATATCCTCAAAGTGACTATTCGTGATGCGCGTCAGGTTGCCCCTCCTCCAGGTTAGTAGGTTCCTCTCCCGTTTCAATGCACGATAGATGATCAGGTCCCACATTCAGTCGTCCTAGCTTCACAATAACTTCAAAGTCATACTCTTGGAACAACAACAACCATTTGTAGATCTTCCCCCCCAACACAGACTTATTGACAGGTATTTCAACACAGAATAATCCATATACATCTTAAAATGTCCACTTAACAAATAGTTCCTGAAATTTTGGAGCACGTATACCATAGCTAGTCCTTCTTGCTCTATGGTGGAATAGTTCTTCTCAGCCTTGGACAACTTCCTGCTCGTGAATGCTATAGGATGGTCCAATTCCCCCTCTCCTGCCTGTGTCAGCACGGCCCCCAGTGAAATACATGAGGCATCCACATGCACATGAAATTCCTTCTTCTAGTCCAGGAAGACTAGGACTGGTGCGGTGACCATTTTCTCCTCCATCACGTCCAAGCTCTTCTGGAATTCATCACTCCAACAGAACGTAGCATCCTTTTTCAACAACTTCTCCATGGGTGCGGTGATTTGGGCATAGCGCTTGATGAACTTCCTATATTATCTGATATGCCCTGTTTCACATTCCTTGGCACCTCCAAGTTTATTATCACTGTGATCTTCGCGGGGTCTGCCATCAATCCCTGTCTGCATACCACATGACCCAGCAGGATCCCGAAAGGGACACAAAACAGACACTTCTTCAGATTAAGCACGATTTGGTATCTCCGACATGTATCTAACATCAAGCGCAGACTTTCCACATGATGCTTGACCAATCCAAACACTGTCCAATCGTCAAAGTATACCTCCAAAAACCTATGAATGAATTCTTTTAATGCCGCAATGACTACACACGAAAATATTGTTGGCGCATTCTTCACACCAAAAGGCATTATAGTGTACTGAAAACATCCTCATTTAGTCACGAAGGTCATATTGCTTCTATCCTTAGGCGCGATTTTGATCTGATGATACTAGAGAACCCAACGTGAAAGAGTATGCTTCTTGGCTGCCAACATTATCCAGGACCTCGTTAGTGAACAGGGTTGGGAAGGGATCAAGCGCGCAAGCATCATTCAACTTCCAGAGACCCACACATATCTTTATTTCTTCCTTCTGTTTCTTTTCCTGAACCACTATCAGGCTTACCTAATCAGATTCCCCCACTCGTTGAATAATTCCTACCACAAGCACCTTATCTAACTTAGCGCAAACCCTTTCCTTATACTTAGGATTAAGGCGGTAAGGTCTTTGTTTTATGGGTTTTGCGTCTGGTTTCAGGGTGATCTTCATGACACCCAGGTCTCCTATTATCCATTTTAAATAAAAAACTTTGTGGGGAAAAAATCCTGATATTCATGGAGGAGCTCAGTGACCTTGTCTACTGTTGCATCATCCCAATAGTCCCCAATCTTTGCAAATTTTGGTTCCGCCTTTGTGCCAATGTTAACCTGCCTGGTTTTCAACAGTGAGGTTATGTCTGAATCCTCTATCTGCGGACCTTCAACCTCGTGGTGACCTTTAGTTTTCGGAATATTAATCTTTCTGGAATCCTCGTCTTCTTCTTTAGCAGTCACGTTATAGCATTCTAGTGCATGGCTCAACTGGGTAGTCCAATCAAGTTGGACCAGGTCTAATAGATCTTGTCGTATCCTAAATATTGTTGCTTTAACATCCTGTAGCGCCGCATCAATACAGTCAAACCCATCCTCAAAGTTGAACGTCATTATAAATCCTTGTCGCTATATGTCCCACTCTTTAGTGTCATGGCGGAGCTATGTTTCCAAGTACCAACTCATTGGTATGACGCCCAGGGTATGACAAAACAGATGCACCCATTCAGGCTGGGGCTCAACTCTATAATCCTTAGTCCATTTGGCCAGGTGATCACGTCGATCATCCCTTCCATCATACTTATCTTTCATCTGCACTTTTGGCTGCTCAAAATGTATTCTCATCATCCTCCTATAGTCGCGCCAATCACCAAAATTATCCTTGTGCATAACCCACTATTTGGCGGCTGTAGCGCGTAGTACCCAATCCAAGGCTTGGAAGCGATTTTTCTCTGGCTCTTCTATTTAAAATGCATCCAAAAATAAATCAACATCAATTAACCCATCATAGTGAGGCAGATCCCTGACTTTGGATGACACGCAACACAATGACTTGGTCATCATAATACAACACAATGTAGATACTTCATGCAGTCGGTTCTGCTAGTGCTCTAATTCTTCATCCAAATCTGATGTGCAGGAGCTTTGTGGTCCCATGAAATACATCCACCCACTATCGGATTTACCCAATCATGGTCTCACGTCGTTATCTTGTAAATCTGGTCCAGATCATCTTCACTTTCATAATCTTGGACTGGTTCCGTATAGCGTGGTCCCTCTGCGGGATCTAGCGGCATGACTACATGGAGTGACTTGTTTTCAAATATCATCTTTCACTTCTTCAGGTTGATTACCCCATTCATGTCAGTGGCCCAATGGATTCGAAGGAGCGTAAGGTAAGGATTTGTATCATCCACAATCTCTATTACTTCAAAAATCCACTAGTGCGCTCGCACCCTCGTATCAACTATTACCCCTTGCAACCTCTCCATTGGGATAGCTTTCTGTTGATTCACCATTCTTGACTGTATCAGAGACCACTAGAGCACAGGTCTCCCCATTCTTTCCCAAGTCTGTTTTGGCAAAACATTTGCATCCGACCTCAGATCTAAGATAGCTTGGTCCATCTCGTATTCCCCTATCTATGCAGTGAGTCTCATTTCATTCCTGGTCCTTGCCTTGTGCTTGCCAAGCTTCCTAACCACGCACATTCACCAGTAGCACCATATCTACCAGCGCACCAATTGATCAGTTCCTGCAAGCCCTTCACAGCCTTACTATCGCAGGGCAGTTTCATGCAGGTCTCCAAGAATGTGGTAATCATGGATGGGCCATTTCTTCAATTGGTTTCTCTTGAATTCCTAAGGTAGAGGCCTCAACGAAGCTTTTCTTTGCTTCCATAAATGTTTCTTTTGCGTGCTCCAAGTCAAAACTAGTCTCGTTTTTTGGTGCTTTGCAAACCCATTCACCTTCTGTAGGCTACTTGCCTTTGTCCTCCCTTGTCGTAGTTCCACTTCACAGCATAATGTTTACCTTAGGGTCTTCCTCTCGGGGTTCATCCCTCATCATCTGGAGGTTTTGTGTCACTTGCAAAGGTTGCGCCCACCTTTCATGAGTCTTAGCCAATAATATTGGGCAATCCTCAGTCACATGGTCAAACTGAGTACGATAGCGGCATGACAATCGAATCAAATTCAAACAATCCCTTGTGTAGTGCCCTGGGCCTCCACAATTGCAAAAAATCAGTTGTCCTTGGCCTCGACCGTGCCCCTGATACTCACCTCATGTTCCTCCAATGCCTTGGTCTGGAGGTCGTGTTTCTGTCTGCACCCTATATGTAGGTGTCCTGTCCATCATCAATTCGTAACTATGACAATTGTGCTCATCGTGACCTACTGATTGACAGAAATTGCAAAAGAGTTGTTGTGGTGTTTGTACGAATTTCTGTAGCAGATGGAAATTGTCGGTCGCATGTTTCCCAACCACCTGGTATATAGCGCAACATAGCACAGATCCTTCACTTGGCCCTGCCACAGCCTCCGGTCATAGAGGCATTGGTCCCCCTACTGTAACATATTTCACAAAGACTAGGTAGTGATCCTTGTCATGCCCCTGGCCCTTACACTTTAGGCACCAAACTTCTTTGCGTGCCTCTAGCCGAGTTGTTCTGCCCTGCTTTAGACTTTGCATTTCGAGACAAAGGTTTTGTAGCTGCGCATGAATCTTCTAAGCCCCCAAATTAACATCCTGCATTGGTGTCTCATGCACCCTCATTGCGATTTCCAGAGCTTTCACCTAGGTTCTAATATTTTGTTGTGATAGTGCAACCCTCAGGTGGGGCAGGAGCGAGGCCACAAACCATTCGTGGTGTTTCCCATCAATTAGGTTCGTGTTGGCTTCATGGATCGTACACTTTAGTATTTGATCCAAATCCCAGGGCGTCTCCCCTGACTTCATCATGATCTCCTTGAATCCCACAATCGACTGCGCTTGAGACTTAGGTCTAGCGAATTCTCTATTCAATGCAACCTGGATATCTACCAATGTGGACGTTGGGTTATCAGTATTGTACTTAATGTACCATGTTAGTGCATGGTCCTGCAAGGCACTAACTAGTGTAGCTTTCTTCATCTGGTCATCCATGATACCCTAGGCTTCCCATACAGCCTTCGTGACGAACCAAAACTGGTATGGATCTTCATTCCCTACACCCTTGAATATAGGTGGTCTTCCAGAGTTCGCCATATTGGACAGCGGTGGAGGTGGCGGTGGAGTGGGTGATGGGGTGAACAGTGGAGGCGAGGATGGAGGTGGTGTATGAATGGGATGAGGGTGGAGGCAATGTAGGTATTCACGGGAACCCTTGTCTTATCAACTGACTAGTGCTCAGGGGAGAAGTCTATGGTGTTCCTTCATTGTCACTCAAAGGAGGCTCGATCAGTGGGCTATACTCAAGACCTTTTCTTCCTCCGTCCCTAAAAGACTTTCACCTTCTCATAGCTCCAAACATCAAGGTAACCATAGAACCCGTTGTTCACACAAGAGAATCTTAATCCAAGTATTTAGCGACTTTAAATACTTACCTCGTGGTCCTTTAAAGAAGTGGGGCTCTGCTTCATTGTAACTGACAAAGGTATTGACTGCGAACTCTGCACAAATCCTCCTATGATGCGGTCGAGCCAATGGTTGAAAACGTGCGCGATCTTATCTTCAAAATATTCCAACCTCCTTACTAACTCCGGTGTCCAAACAATCGGTTTCTCAAGTCTCCACCTTCCTTGGCCGTCTGCTAACTTCACGATCCACTCATATAACTCAACCGGGAAGGAACATAAGAATATTTCATGTATTTCTGTGTACAGGTACCTGTCCAACCACTGTTCTTTTGCCAATTGCGAGTTCTTGTTTTCTTGCACCGTAAATTTGTGGATCTTTCTATCCAACCAGTTTTTGATCTCCTTCGTAGTTGGATTCCAATGATATGACATCACACATCTCATTATGCAAATCCCGGTCTCGACAACGGAACCATTTGTTGGCTTGATGGGCCCTAACCCAGGTTCAGCGTTAGGCAACCAAAAAAATCCCTATGCTACTAGCCCTTTCGGCATCAGTCTGGAAGTGCAAACTGAAGTCTCACCCAAAGCAATATGGGGGGATGCAGGAACCAAGTTTTCGCACCCTAAGATGGTTGTGATGTTGATTTTCCACCTTAATCCCTTCCTTCAGGCAGATCGATAAGCTTTATGGATTATCGATGTATTTCCTCTTATGTCTTTCAGAACCTTCGTGAAGGTATCCGAATGTCCTTCGCGCAACCCTAAACAATGATTTAGCCACTTACGCACCTCTGTAACTATGTTATTGTCTTGTTCCCTAATTATCTTAGTGGTTAGCCAAATTTATCATGTAATTAAGATTATCCTCACATAAACATACATTATTAATTGCGTTCAACTAACAGATAGAAATAGATACATTTGCACATCAATTTAACATTATAATGTAAACCCAGAACTTAACATATCATAATCGGATGCAATAATCAGAGATAGAAAACACAGTGAATCCAGATACTTCTCTTTATTTATGATTCAAGTTCCCAGTACAAACTCTATCTGCCCTGTGCACACAGCTGCAAGGGTCTGCACACTCAGCTATGGACTTCCACCCTAGGCCTCTGCGCACTCAGTTGCAGAGCCTCTTCCTACATTAGGACTCTCGCTCTTAGCTCACCCAAACTTACCAATGAATCATGACTTCTTACTTACTTTTTCTTCTTCTCTACTTAGATCTTCTAAGACTTCTCTTTTTATACAATCCCATGGTTCGCAGACCATGGGTAGATCTCAAAACCGGCACAACTTATCTAATCTAAGGGAACAAAACCCTTTTAACTTTAGACATCTTTCGCGCTCTGCGACCACAAAATGTGGATACTTTACATTTCTTTACACAAAATATGGGCCTTCTACCCCAAAACTTGGTTTAACCCCCAGGGGACCCGTTCTCAAAAATCATCATAAAATAGATGGATATACTAAAAGAGTAAACAAGGTGCTGGAAGACATGCTAAGAATGTATGGCATGTGTCATCCCAAGAGGTGGGAAGAGGTTTTACCTTTGGTAAAAAATTCCTACAACAATGGTTACTAGGAATTATTGAAGATGAGCCATTTTGAGGCTCTTTATGGTAAAAAATGTAATACACACATCATTTGGAATGATCCAGTGAATAGGGTTCACCTTGGACCTAATATACTGAAGGAAATGGAACAAGAAGTAGTTCATATCATGCAAAAATTGTAAGTAGTTGAAGACAAACAAAAGGGTTTTGCATATCAATAGCTAATGCATAAGGAATTTCAAGTGGGAGAACATGTTTATCTCAACACCATACCAAGGAAAAGTTCACTAAGAATTGGGTCTTGTGCTAAGTTAGCACCAAGATTTTTTGGACCATTTTAGATTTTAGAAAGAGAGGGGCCAGTGGCTTACAAACTAGCCTTTCCACTCATAGTGAAAGCACATGATGATTTCCATATTTCTTTACATAAAAGGTATGTCCATGATGCTAATCATGTTTTGATTGGTTTTTGATATAGGTGGAATATAAGGGAGAATTCGAACCAGAACCAAAATGCATTATGGATCAGAGGCAAATCACGCTCAGAAACTAGTAATCAAGTAGTTCAAGTGCAATTGAAGCAATTTGGACTAGACGAATCCACTTGGGAAATGGTTGATCAAATGAGGGGATAAAGCTAGCTATTGAATTTTGTGTAATGGGTATAAGAACACTGAGGACAATATTCCTCTAAGGTGGTGGGGTCTGTGACAACCTTTTTTTACCTCGCTTGTAAATGTCACTGTGAATTGTAATTCATGTAAATAATGTGGACATATATTTAATCATTGGGTTAGAGGAGTGGACACAAATTCATACGCCTAAGGGGGAGGAGTTTCTTATGCAGAGTTTAAAACCAAGCCACTACATTTATTTTACCACCTATCTCCCTAATGAGTTTATGACTTGTTGGTTCAAGCACTAAAGTGTGTATGGGCCTCCTGAGTAAAGGATAAGCCCATACAATCCTAGTTCTCATGTAGTGTGTTTTGTTTTTCAACATGCAAGAGAGGGGGTGTGAAGAAAATGAAGCTGATAAAAAGGAGGATGGGTAGTATCTAGGGAGGGATGCCGACAGAGAACACAAGAGGTAGCTTTCAGAAGAAAGTTGTAGTTAATGTTGAATGCAAAAATAACAAAGAGTGAATAAATGGTAGCGGACATGGATCTGTAAGGGAGAAATGACATTTTGTAGCCAATTCTTTGTGATTAGGATAGTGTTCTCGATGATTTGTTGAGGCTAGTGGTGTGTGTCTATGATTGGTTGCCTAGTGAAGGTTTAGTGGAGGTTGAATCACTCAGTGCTTTCCTTGGGGCTAATAAACCACTTGGAAGGCTAAGACACCCAAGTGCTTGCTGAAAATTAGTTTATAAACCACTAAATGCTTTCCTTGGGGTTGATAAACCACTTATGTGCTTTCTCAGTAAGTTGATGAACAACTTGAATAGTGGTATCTTGACTCCTCTAGTGATTTCCTGGAAAATATAGCTAATAAACCACTTGTTTAGTGTCTACCAGAGGAACCAATCATAAGCTTCAGCTTCTAAGGTGTTGGAAGAAATCATTATCTTTTCTATTTCACCTAGCAGGGGATTTTCTCCAAAAATTATGTCCATCTTGTTGATCCATAAGTTGCTCCTCTATGATCCTTACCATCATATTTTGGTAATTAACTCTTGATTCCTTAATGGTTTGTGTCTAGAATTCTAGTGTGATATTGACTGCCTGAAAAGTATATCTCGGGATGTTCTTGATGGACATGTTCACTAGAATTTTGTGGGCTAGTTATTGACCTTTGATCGAGAAAATATTGTATCATTAACGTTGTTAAAAATAGCAACAAGAAATCCTAATTTAATTTGTCCTTGAATTAAATTAGAAATTAAATCGAAATTCTATTCTCATAGCAACTTGTAATAGTCAACTAAGTTATTTTGACTTAGTTGGTTTAGTAAATTCGAGTTGGAAGACTATCTAGAGTCATGTAGAGTGGTTCTGAAAATTTTGAGGCCTAGGTTGAGTTCCTTTGAGTTTTAATTAATTAATTCAGTCTAACTGAGTTATAGTTAGTTAAACTAGTTCAAATAGTTGGAGGAACTAGTAGGAGGTCTAGTAGAGGGATCAGCTTTAATGTAGCTTCACTGCTCCACCAGTTAACTGAATATTAATTGATAAATAACTAATGCATGTTAGTTCAGAGGAAGACCCACTTGAGATTAGAGTTCAGGGACAATATACTATCATTTTTATAATTTTCCAAGCTGTACATATGGTGCATGCAATCAGTGTAAGGCCTATGGATCGATTGCATAGTTATGGCGAGAGATTTTCCCGATTAAATAAGGGATAATTCTCTCAGGAATTGCACAAGGAATTAGGGGCTTGGAAGGCAGAAGAATGGGCTAAGTGTTGGATTGAGCTAGTTTGTGAAGCATATAGATAGATTGTACTTGTGCAGGAAATGTTTGGGGTTGAACAAGCATTGTCTTTTCTTCTCAGGTCTTCTAGTTAATTCAATAAAGATAGTTGGGGTTTTGAGCAGTTGCTTTCCCCATAAATATATTGTGTTATGTGTGATTGAAATTTTTACTTTTCTTCTTAGTGTTTTCATTGATAAATTTTGGTTTTCGCTAATGAGTAGACTAGATTATTGTCTTTTGTTTAGCATATCACATAAGATGTTGAATCTAAAAGTAAAGATCTACATGGTATCGAAGCCGAAGACATTATAGAATAGGAGATTATGATTTTGTTGTGAAGGTGAAACTAAATTTGTAGGTTCATACTTCAGAGTCAATAGTATATCATTCTACGTTTTGAGACTTGAGTATGCCCTGAAGGGAAGCTAAAATTACATAGCTTGGAAGGACAGGATGGAGGCAGTGCTAGAAGAAAATGGGTTGAAGGAATTCATATATCATGATACTATGAAGCCTCCAACATCTGACGTTAAAGATCTAGCTAAATGGAGAAAGTGTGTGGCAAAGGAAAGAAGGATTACCCTATAAGGAGTTTGAGATAATATTGTCTCTAATCTCCATTGAAAGATAACTCCAGTTGTAATGTGGAAGGCATTGATGGACCTATTTCAAAATAGCTGTGACCATAGGACCCTAGCACTTAAGGAAAAACTCAAAAAGATCAAGATGGAGAAGGGTGACTCAATTCCGAAGTACTTGACCAAGTTCACCCAATGTTGGGATGAGCTTAGAAGTGTTGAGATTACTATTGCCGAAGATGATCTGGTGAGCCTAGCACTTCTAGGACTTCCCAAGATCTGGCACAATTACCAAGACTCAATTAATGGGAGGGAGAAGCTACCATAGTGGGAGCGATTTTGGTACGACTTGGTACAGGAAAAGATTCGGCGGAACACCAGAGATGGATCCTCATCAAAGCATGATGATGAGGAGAATTGTTCCTTAGTTGGTGAGGCAAAGAAAGTGAAGGGGAAATAATTCCATTCCAAATCATATTCTTATCATGGTGTCAAGAAGAAGGACATGTTGAAAATCAATTGTTTTCACTATCACGAGCTGGGACACTTTGCCACAAATTATCTACACAAGAAGGTTGGTAATAAGCCCTCAGGAAGAGTGGAAGGTGAAGCTCTTGTGTCACAGTTTGAACTAGATTTTACCCTCATCATTTTTATGGTGTCGTCAATGATGGGTAGTGTTCGTACGTAGAAAGTGGAGCTTCATTCTATATGACCAGTAATAAAAAGCTCTTCAGTAACTTGGAGGAGAAGGATCTCTAGATTCATATCGAGATGGATGATGTTGGGAGGTATAGCACAACCAACATTGGCAAAGTTACCTTTCAGAGAGATTCTGGTTCTCAACTCACTTTGCGAGATGTTATGTATGTTCTGATTTTGAAGAAGAACGTGGTTTCTATTTCCATGTTGGAGGATAGAGGCTATGATGTTATATTTAGTAAGGGAAAGGCGTTCCTTCATCACATAGCCACAGGATAGGTGAAGCGGATAAGGGTTTGAGTAAAGAACCTCTACAAATTGGAGGGAAGAGACTACGTTGCTTTGAGCACTAAATCATAGAAGGTGTAGAGTTGAGACATCGATGAGTTATGGCACAGGAGATTGGGTCACTTGCATCATGGTGCTTTGAATATCTTTCATCAAACTTCTGCAGGGCTTCACAAGGTTACACTAGAGCCGAGAGACACATGCAAAGGGTTTACATTGGGGAAGTACACCAAAGCTTCCTTTCATGACAAAGATAGTCAAGCAGAGGTGATCCTTGATTGAGTTCACTCAGATGTGTGTGGACCGTTCTCGACAACATCCACGACCAAGAATAGGTATTATGTTATATTTGTTGATGATTTTTCTCATAAGTGTTGGATTTTCTTCATGCAGAAGAAAGATCAGACGTTCACAAAGTTTTTGAATTTAAAGCACTTGTCAAGAAAGATACTGGAAGGAAAGTTAAATCTCTCACAAGTGATAATGGTGTAGAGTATATGTCGAATGATTTCAAAAATGTATGTGCATTAGAATGAATTCAATGGGAGTTGATAACACCTCATAACCCACAATATAATGGGGTGGATAAAAGGAAGAACATAAGTATTGTGGGAGCGTCAGGGGTGATGTTGCATGATTAGGTCCTACCATTACACTTGTGGGCTGAAGCATGCAACATAAATGTTTATTTGAAAAAAAAAATCCTTCATCGAATTCTTGGGATGGTTACACCAGAAGAGGATTTTTTAGGGATCTTTGATCCATCAGCCTACTTCCATGTTACCAAATATGCACGGAAAAATCTAGAGCCAACAATTGAATTAGGCATATTTGTGGGGTACATTGATACACCTCACAACTATTGGGTGTACCTGCTAACCAAAAGATGACAGTGGCTCGTAGAGATGTGACATTCGATGAAGAGAAGGCTATGAGATGTTCCCTTGAGAGTGAGCTTCAACTACATGTGGTTGAGGAGCTTTTAGCTCCAAAGGAAGAACCTCAGAATGATGTGGAGTAGCCACATGTAGAGGAGCAAGGAGTGGAAATACCCACTCATGTTGAGTCTTCTAGAGATGGGATAAAGCACACCAAAGAGGTTGACATGTTATTGCATGATGCTAGAGAGAATGTGGGAGCACCAAAATCATATCGTAGGTAGAGGAGGTCACCAGAGAGGCACACTGGTTACATGGCTTTGATGAGCAGGAGTGTAGAGATTGAGCCATACTCTTTTGAGGAATCAGTGTAGCAACCAATTTGGGTTGATGCCATGGTTGTGGAATATGAATCCATTATCAGGAATAGAGTTTGGGAAATGGTCCCAAGACTGACAGAAAAGTCAGTGGTGAGTTCTAGATGGCTTTACAAGGTAAAGCAAGCAGTTGATGGTAGTGTGTAGAAACCCAAGGCTAGGTTTTTGTCTAGAGGGTTCTCTCAGGTGGAGGGGATTGATTACGATGACACTTTTTCTCTTGTAGCAAGGTACTCATCAATCAAATCCATTCTATCATTGTCAACACAAATGGGATGGAAGATACATGAAATCGATGTAAATACAACATTCCTCAACGACATGATTGAGGAAGAGGTGTATATTGAGCAACCTAAAGAATTTGAGAGCTTCAATTGAGAGTCGCATATGTGCAAACATGAGTGAGTGTTGTATGGACTGAAACAAGCACCCCGTGCTTGGTACAATAGGATCGATAACTACTTCACTAGGTTGGGCTTCACCATAAGTGAAGTAGATGCGAACCTTTACCATAGTGTGGTTGAAGGTAAATTGTTGATTATTATTTTATATGTTGATGATTTGATTCTAACAGGTGATGATAAGTTGATCAAGTCTTGCAAAGAGGATCTTGCAAGAGAGATTGAAATGAAGGACATGGGGATCAAGCACTACTTTCTTGGGATGGAAGTATGGAAAGGAGATGAGGAATTGTTTATCTTTCAGGGAAAGTATGCCAACGAGATACTGAAGAAGTTCCACATGGAGAGAAGTAAACCCATGGAGACTCCTCTAGTTGGTAACTGGAGGAATGAGGATGTTACTTCCAGTGAAGGAGTGGAGGCTACTATTTATAGACAACTTGTGGGTTTTGTTAAAAATAGAAACAAGAAATTCCAATTTAATTTGTCCTTGAATTAAATTGTAATTCTATTTTCATAAGAACTTGTAATAGTTAATTAAGTTAAATTGACATAGGAAATTTGAGTTGGAATTCTATCTAGAGTCATTTAGAGTGATCCCTAAATTTTAGGGGCCCAGGTTGAGTTCTTTGTAGTTGTAATTCGATAACTCAGTCTAACTAAGTTATAGTTAGTTAAACTAGTTCTAATTGTTGGAGGAACTAGTAGAGATCTATTAATGGAGTAGTGCACTAATACATCACCAATACCACACCAGTTAACTGAATATTCACTCATAAATAATTCATGCATGTCAGTTCAGATGAAGACCCAGTTGATATTAGAGTTCATGGACAATGTACTATTAGTTGTATAATTTTCCAAGTTGTCCAAATGGTGCATGAAATCAGTTGAGGACCTATGTTTGGATTCTGTAGTTATGGAGAGTGAATTTCCAACTTAAATATGGGTTAATTACTCTAGGGATTTCTCAAGGAATCAGGGACTTGGTAAGAAAAAAATTGGCTAAATGTTGGCTTGTATTAGTGTTGAGGGATTTGCTCCCCTAGGGCTTTTGGGTGGAAACCCTAGCAGACTGAAAGTTGTCTAAACAGAGAAACACACATTCACACAACCATTATGCTATGATAAGCAAATTCTATAGTAAGAGGGGCATACCTCAGGTCCTACGTTTGAGAAGTTCCTCAAGGGTCCAAACCCTTCTTCAAGTCCCTTTCGCTCCTTTGTCCTGTTATAAAGAAATCATCTTCATGTTACAAAAGAAGGTAGTTAGTTATGAACTTTAAACAACCATTCACATATGAATTCAAACATGAACATCATAAACATAAAGAAGAAGCATATCGGGAACCAAGACGTGTTTCTTTATTATAGACAAATAGA
>APFE031622927.1:0-12930 GCA_000404065.3 Pinus taeda
ATAAGTCCATCTATTCCCAGGGATTAGATCGCAGTTCTGAGCTTCTTTGGTATTAGTGGATTCGGCCGCCCGTTAATCGGAATTAGTCCATCCGGTGATTGCATTAGTGCCATCCATTTCCAGGTATTCCATTCGCAGGTATTAGTGAGTCAGTCCATCCGTCGCAGCTATGAGTCTTTTAGTAATCCCTGCTCTTCCCAGCTATTAGTGGATTGGTCCGTCCCGGCTATCATTTCATTAGTCCCTGGGATCGATTAGCGGATTAGTCCTCCCTCGGTTAGTCCATATTAGTATTAGTCCATTCGGAAGGTGCATTACCAGTCCGATCGCCTGTGCCAGTTATTAGTTCATCGGCCCTCCCCATCAATGAGTGCTTTTATTTAGTTCGTTAGCCCAGCTATAAGGTACCTAGTATTCTATTAGTCCAGCTATAAGTCTAGTGTGAGCTGTATGCCATCAATGCCATCCTTGAGTACTTAGTACTGGTTTAGCTAAAGATTAGGAGCTAACCCTGCACCCTACGCACCCGGAACCTACCTTCGCTCAGCTTACTGATTGAGGGTTACAAAAAGGACCAAAGATGAAATGGATTAGTTATTTCCAATATAGATTACCCGATCCGGAAAAGCCTATACGTTCGGAGGACCTCACACATACAAATTGGTAGGGATCCTAGAAGGAATATAGGGTGGGTGGAATCTGTTTCAGCCAAAACATGTTTATATGAAACACATAATTCTATGCCGCTTATATGCCATGGAAACACCTACCTTCCTTTTCGTATTCTAGATCAGAAACGAATAATGGACATATACCACTTATCCATAGGGATATCCTGCAAGAGATAGATCCAGGAAATGCAATAGGGTAAGGAGATCTGTCGCCGATCCGTTGCTCGGCTTTGATCCAATCAATAATTTATTACCTTTCCCAGGCTTTGATCCGACCGATGATCCAATACCTTTTTCCTTTCATAGATGGCCTTATGTCCCTAATTTCCTTAGCCTTGCGGCGTGGATATGGGTCCCTCAGCGGGATGTGCACTCCATTCAATATGAGATCCTTAGCCTTCTTAGGGATGAAGATAGCTTTCAAACAGAATATGTGAAACAGAATATGTGCCCCAACCATGCGGGGGGAAAATAGATGGCTATATGGCCGCGACCATTCATCCTGGATCGTTCATCCGGCGATATAATTATGTCGAAAACGGGATTTATTGCTTTCCGAAACCAATAAACTATCACGTATAGAAGCGATCTATCTCTATTTGGCATAAAAATAGATATTGATTTCTAGCTTAATCTAGGCTAAAGAACCTCTTTCTTCCACTAGTGGCGTTTCGGTATTCATAGTGGTACCAAAGTAAGAATCTGTTATAATTCAGTGTTGGTTCTTGCAGGTTGCTGTATCTATCCGAACGCCCTTGACCAATGCTCTCTCCCTCCATGTGAAGCCCTTCCATCCATCCCATCCGATCCGATCCGATCCAACACTCGCTCGCTATTGGGGTATTCCTAAGTGGGTTAAGTGAGGCAGGCAGTAAATATAGGTGGGTAACTAGAAGAGTTGGTTGGTTATAAGAGGTACTAAAATGAAAGGGAAGCATATCCTAGCAATGTGGTCTGTCTTCATTCAGAAATTGTATCTGGGTGACCGGGTTCAGCTCGTCCCCCCGAGAAAGAATTAGAACCTTGACTATTTACCTTCCATAGGCTCACTTACCTTAACTTAGAGCTTTGGATGGGCTTGGAAATAACGCACTTCCTGGATTCAGACTTATTGGTTTATGGTCAATTATTTATATAAGTGCTTCTTTCCAGTTCTAGATATGGGTGCCAGTATTTGAATCCTATTGAGACACTTATTCGCTTCGCGCCTTTAGCATCCGCCTCATCTTCAGTTTCATATGCGAGAGGTACGCAGTGAGTCATACACTTCTTATTTATATGATTATGACCCTACCTACCTTCTAACTCTCCAATTTCTTACTTTGACAAGGCCGCTACCCCCTATCGGTCGAGTGTTCGAGTGTCATGAATCGATATCATATATGTAATAACGACTCTAGATGTACCACCATTGACGACATACTTCGCAATTATAATGGGTTGATCCTCCATTTCGTTCATTTTAGCAACTCATCCTACTCCTACTCCGAACTCTTGGAATAACTAAATACTCTGCGTGGGTGAGGAGCCAGCCATTCAATAGCCAGCCATCTTCTTCCGCCCTACTCTTGTCACCAATTTATCCATTGGGTGAGGAGCGGAGCGGAACGAACTCGAAGACCAGGCCAAAGGGAGAGGTTAATCGAATAGAGCCTCAAGGGTAAGGTTTGAAGGGTATGTCCAGTTTAAGTGGTTTAATCATAAAGAGCATACAGGGCAGGTTCCAACCTCAAGTGTCAAGGTTCGAGTCCAGTTTACACGTGGTAAGGCATTAGAGCTTCCCGGGCAAATGTGAGAATATGAAAAGTGAGGCGTAATTCAAGACCTCTATTGTGTGTCAAGACCTCTTCTTATCGTGAGTCAAGGCCTCTGTCCAGCCAGTAGTAACGCGTAGATATTAACAAGTCTCTATTCGACATCATATATCCATGCAATAACTTCTCATGCGAGTTCAACCTGCCCATAGCATGGGTTAACACTTATCCATGCAATTGAAACCTGTTCTATTTGTCACAGGAGACTACGGCTTTCACTTGGATTGAACTCTGGGGCGGGAGACTTTGGCACCCAACCAACCCATGGAAAGGCTCTGCTGTGGAGACAGCCTCTGGCAGGGGCTTTTTCTAGTATAAATTATAGCATCTATACAGATAGAATCAATGACTTGTTCATGACGATATCATATATGAACCACGTGGATATGGATTGAACGGGCATGGCCTAGTTCTCTGACATCAGCAGCACCTGGCTGGCTTTGGCGAGCTCCTATAGTAACGTCTTGAGCGGACTGGGGCTGCTAGGTCAACAACGTATCCATGCAAGTAGAGCAAGTAGAGTATGGCAAGTAGAGAGGTTGTAGTAGGTCCAGTTGGCTCATGGCAATGACAACTTCTATATGCCGATATTATCTATGTATGATTTATATGGTTCAAATGGATTAGCATTGCCCAGCTCTGGCATTGGCACTTGGCTCTGTAGTGGATGGAGACTTCAGATTTCATAGGCCTTGTCAGCTATGGAAGTGGGCCTTGATGAGTTTAGAGAGAAAGTTTCTATGCCAGTATAGTATTTTAAAACGTCTTTATGCCAGCTCATATAGTAACACTTCGATATGCAACATCTAGGGCCTGGAATCTAATGGCCAGGGCAAAACTTAGATATGGCAACATCATATTATGTTCAAACGTATATATATATGAATCCAATGGTTACAATGGACTTTGTCAATGTTTCTATGGTGACATCATATATTGATGGCTTTACTGTCTCTGGCATCAAATCTAGATCTAGGTCTAGGGAGGAGCGAGCCTCCATAGTTCCAGGTCCAATAGGCCCCATAGTAGCAAGTCGAAATAGGCTTTCACCACAGGTTTAGCTTTAACTCCAAGTTGCACTAATTAGTTAGAACCAACTGTGTTACAAGGCGGCACACGGCAAAGGCAGAGTGAGTGCATGCATGGGCTTTAGACTCTACGGCTTTAGCAGAAAGGTAGGGCACCTTATATTAGCATAGTTTCATGTGCCAATCAATGGACCACTGGCAATAGACAAGGTCAACTTTGATATGACGGCATCATATAGTAACACATAGAGTGGATATGGCACATCCTATATAAACCAAGTAGAGATGCAAGTTCAAGTGTCACGGAGAGCTCTCTCTGGAGACCCGGTTTCAGCAGAGCCAGTTAGAGATAGCGACATCATATATGAACACATTGTAGTAGATATGGCTGCGTAGAGGTCTGCAGGTAAGGGGAGGTGTTTAATAGATCATCTTATCCTATTTCAAGTGGGAAATTGAAACTTAGATATACCAGTATAAATTGCCTTGGTACTGTCAAGACTTCCGGTAGTATTAGCATCTTAGCACTAAGTTAATTAGAACCTCTTGGGTAAGGTTAACAACTACAGCGATAAGTCTCATTTCTAGTGGAACTGAACATAACCTTATTATTATTTGCTAGAGCTCAGGGGGACGCATCCAACTAAACTTCAGTTTGTGTTGTTTGTTGCACCAGGTAATGGGAGAAGTTGTAAGTAAGGTACACCTCTTTGGAACCTTTCTAACTAACAAGGCTTAAGCTGTGGTCTCCTACCAGCAGCATCGAACCTGTATGTAATGGCAAATCAAATCCTAACATCAGCAGCTAATCCCTGTGGGACTGGCTTCTCTTAAGAGAGGCCGGTGAAAGGTTAGGGTATATATGAGAAATGATTAGGCGCAAGGACGTATGTCTCGATGCGATATTGTATAGTAATAGATTGTAGTAGTAGGTCCAGCTGCTGAAGCTTCTTCGCTGGAGCTCTTATAAGTAGTTGTTTTTCTTTATTTCTTTTGAAATGGACAAGTGAAACGTCTCGATGCAAGTCTATGAAAATGTCTAGAGCCATAGAGTATGGCTCCACTATAGCAGCCTTAATCTTTATTGAATGAAATCTAGATAGTGGATAGCTCAAAAGGGGTCATAGATGCTGTACCCTTCTATTCCTGGCCTGGCTGAAGCAAGTGTTGTTGGGCAGCACTCCATCTCTCCCCTAGGGTGAAGGCAGTAATAAAGTCAAGGGTAGGGTTGTATCATCTAATCCGGTGCTTATAATATAAGGTCCTAGGTTGGAAATAACTAAATATCTCTACTAGGATGAAGGCAAGTATGGAGTAAGTCTGGAGTCAAGGTCTGGTGGAAAAGGTCTAGTATGCACGTAGGTAAAAGGAAGATAGGCAGCGAGCGGAGTAAAGTGAAATAGTTCTACTCTAAATGCTGTACCACCTAATATTTCTTAATGAAGCAAACCATCTATCTCCTTGTAGTAAGAAGGCCCCCCGTAAACCACCAATACTCTATTTTGAAGTCCATGCATCCATCCATGCATCAAATCCCATCCTGCCTGAAGAAGTGAAAAACTATCTATAGGTCCTACTAAGGTCTGAATTTATCACGTGGTCTAGGGTGCGATAGCACGCTCGACTAAAAAGCCGCCATCGTGAGCTTGCCGAACTATTGACTAAAGGCCGCCATCGCTACGAGGTCTCTGTATTAAGGTGGGTAGGTTGTGTGGAAAAACTGAAATCAAGGTCTTTCTCTAAAGCCTGCCCGAAATTCAATATATAGGCCTGATCCCTAATTTGTGATAAGATCAAAAGAAAAGGTCTAAAAGAGCCATTCCGCCTCTGTCCAGTCAATGAAAAAAAGCTTATCAGACGCAGACTAAGTCAACCTTTTGTTTGTCGTAGTTCCGAGGCATAATCCTCCCTCCATCTACTGGGGTTGAGCGGGCACCCGCATTGATCATTTCTATTTAGCAAACTTGATTCATTATGGCATTCTTAAAGAACTTCGGCTATTCTGTTCACTTTTTTTGTTTGTTTTCTTCTGGGCTCTGTATTCAGGCACCAGGTGGGTCCGGTCAATCCGAATCAACCTTCTGAGATGTGTGTTTTGCTAAAGCAAATGGCCCATCGTTGATCTGGGTTCGGAGGCATATGATCTAGATGGGATCCCAAACTTTCATTTTCTTTAGTTAGCCAAATAGCTAATTGAATGCATGTCCGGTGATTCTTTTCATAATCCATCCAATCTCCGGGGTCTGGCTGGCTGCTTATACAAGAAGCTACTACTGGGTCTTCTTTTCTTCTTGTCTGTTTGGCCTATTCACTCCGTGCCTCGTCTTTCTTCCTGGCTTCATCCAATGCCAATCCTGGGTCTCTATCTCTAGTAGGTCCCTCCAAAGTATAAGTAAAGGGGTAAAGGGCTACCAGGTCTAGTTGTTAGTAAAAGAGGGGTAAGGTTTACCATCCCTCCATCCATTCATGCAATCAAGACATCCATCTGGTGCTGCTTCTAAGTTCGGGTAGTTAATAGTAGTACCTCCTAAGTGAAGAATATAGCAGTGAATTCTGCAAGTGTTCTAAAGCATATCCTGGCAGTGTGGGTCTGGACATCCACCCACCATATCCTAAAAGCCTGAAGCCCATCTAATTCCATCTACCCAAGCCATCCATCTAGAGCAGTGAAATCTATACGAAAGGGACCACCCACCCTATGAGCTACTGAAACATCCGTCCCTCCACGCATCCCATCCATTCCAAGCTCGCTCATACAATTGATCTCCCGACCTGCTAATATCAAATTTCAGGTATATAGTGAGTAGCCATAAAGCGATTCATTCAAGTGTTACTAGGTATAACAGGTCTATATCTTCAGGTGGACAGGTTGTTTGGTGGAAACCAGGGAGTTCATAGTGTCTACCCTACAAGGTGCTCCTGGCTTAAGAAGAGGTTGGGCATGATTGTCCCTCCATGTCTCCTAGGGTTTCGGCAGTGAATAAAGTCGGTAAGGTGATCCATCCCCATCCACCCGGTAGTCTCGTCTGCCCAACAGCGTTCTCTCAGGTCTGCCTTTCCTTTCCTAGACGCCTAGGACGAGTTTAGAAAGGAGGTCGGTAAGGTAGGCATGGTCTATATATATTGCTCGTTTCTTGGGAGGGCACTCTAACAGTGCTCCTACTTATAACTAAACATCTACCCAAAGAGAATATCCGACTTGTTCCCCGATGAGTTAGGATGAGCTGCATGAGTTCGTTAGTCTGCATGAGTTCGTTAGTTCCCCGATTTGTTAGGATGAGTTCCACCAATGAGTTCCACCTTAGCTTAGTTGAATAAGAATGCTTACCTTCCCCATACATTGTTAGTTAGTTTCATACCCAAATAGTAGGAGTTAAGAGGCCAGGATGGGATCTTCCTTCCGGTCGAGCCCATGATCCGCCTATTATAATACACTTTGTTGGGGTTAAACCCTCACCTTCGCCGAGCAGCAATATCTGTTTGGGGTCTTACCTTATAGTCAAGGAGACACGAAACTAGTCTTTCTTCTCCCCGTACGGATGGTTGAGCCTTAAAGCGTAATGACATATATAATTTCAATTTACTTATTGGGCTCTCAAATAAGTAACTAAAAGGCGTTGGTCGAGAAGTTCGGCAGGCTCCCCCTCCCCATATGAATAGTGAGCCCCCTAACGGGTCCTTGCTTTCCTAGCGTCAAGCAAGCCCCTACCGGGTGTTGAATTCCTTGCCCTAAGAAGCGCAAGCCCCTCCGGGACCTTCCGGTTTCACTCCTTTCCTTATAACATCCACCACGCTCGAGGACATCTGTATTCCACTCCGGGGGTGAAGGCTGGAGAGTCGTTTTCTATTCTACTCCCTCGGTTAGCATCTCCCATCGGATGGAACTAGCTTCCTATCTGGAACTCAACCTAACTTCCTCTATCTCGTGGCACCCACGGTCCGAGCATCAATCTAGTTTAGTTGGGTTACTCGGGCATCCCTCCGATTAAACAAATACAGGCTTCCTTCCCTATCCAGTATTGTATTCTTTCCTCCCCATACGTCATTACGCTATGAAAAGAATATTTGCTTCCTTGCCCTCAGAAGCCCAAGCCCCTCCGGGACCTTTCGTGGTAAATCACTTTCAGATTTGAGATGATTCGTTACTAACGATATAATCCACTTTATATAATGCTCATAAGTAATATGCAAAAGGTGATAAGGCGTAGCTGTTGGTAATTATTTATATATGTAATTACGCTATTTCAGAATTGATCAAATACGGGTGGAAAATAGAAAGGGTGGGTTGGTAGCAGGCATGAAATGAAAGGCAGGTAGGGTGTTTGGAAACACTTAAATAAAGGTAAGATTGTGTCATCTCATCCCAGGTCTATAGCAATACCTCCTCAAAAACATTCCTGAAGTAAGTAGTCTAGGGCTAATAGGTCTAGGTCTTCAGGTGGGTTTGAACAGCAAGGTAGGGGGTTCATAGCGTGTCTCCCCTGATCTGCCTGGCTAAAGCAATAGGTGATCAGTAGGGTAAGGTGGATTGGTAGCCTACACTATAATGAAAGGTTCGGTAGGTGAAATATGAATAGCGATAGTCCGCGCCACGATTCTTGGCTGAATCAATGGGTTGGTAAGGGCGCACTCAATTAACAAAGGTTGGATTAAGCAGTAAATCTGGTAAACAGATAACATGCACGTAAGTAAAGGTAAGATAGGCTTCTAAAAAGTAAATACAACTGGTCGTGTAAGTGCTTAAGCAAGCCGGTAAGATCTCTAAGTTCAGGTTTAGTCAGAAAGTAGTCTGTCCGCACTCCACCTTACTTATTTCCACATGTGGGTTCAGCGAGAATCCCAGCTGCCTAGCCATTTTTCCATCCACATAAATAGGGGTATGGTACCCATGACCCACCCAATGTGTAATTCGAAGCGACACTACTTTCACATTTTTTGAGTTGGAACCATATACCTATTGGGGGGATTGGGGTGGGGAGATTCCAAGCAAGGCAGCTGGCAGGGATTTTCGCTGTTCGAACGTGTTGAGAGGAAGGAGGGAGACCTGGGAAAGCGCATACAGAACCTGACACTTTGAGTGGGTTCAGGGACGCAGTCTTTACTCACCTTCTTCTTGATCTTACTTCTAACGAAGCCTTTTCATTGAGTAGTAAGTCTAGAGTTCTTCCGGGATTCGGGATACAAGGGAAAGATGGAAAGCTCATGGATAGGATCGAGAAACCCCTTCCGTTTTCATGGATCAACCTCCTCTCAAATGCCTTTTTAGTTTGATTTTGAACCTCACCTTGGAGCTATTATTTAGATACGTTATATCGGGATACAAGTTAGATATTTATATATGTAATTACGCCGCGGCATCACATCAAATGGGTTTTTCAAGTAGGTTCAAACGTCCTCTTTATTCCCCTCAAAGAGCTCTGGAAGGTTAGTGATTACCTTCTAGCTCAGCAATTACGATCTATCTCTAGTTACCGAAATTAGACGAGTCAATAGAGAAATACGTACTTTCTATTAAGCTCCCAGCCGCAACAACGACAAACCACACGCGCCTACGCCCGTCGAAACAACCATCGGATCGGAGCACATCGGATCGAAGCACATGCACGCACCCCTACGGAGCACATCGGATCAGAGCAGCCTAACAAACCCAACCGGCATTTATACCAGCCATCCCAGTTGGCGTTAACCCATTAAAGAACACTTCGCTGTATGGCCCGTTTATCCCACTCAATGATACATGGGTCATCAATCTCTCGCCAAGGGTGAGCAAGCGAACTCTCGACAAGGGGGCCGCCATCGCTCTTTAAACCAGGCTCTTTGAACCCTCTTTGAACAGGGCTCTTTGAACAGGGCTCTTTAAACCAAGCTCTTTAAACAGGGCTCTTAAAACATGTTCTAAGCTAAGGTTCTACATGCTGATATCCTGTGTTGCCCTCCTGGTACTATTCAATGCGGTAGAATTAGTCCACCAGGTCCTTCTTCTTATTTTCTGCGTCCTCCACGGCTATCTGTTATTGCCCTCCAGGCCTTTCCTTCTTTTCAAAGCGAATGGGTGTAATTGGGAATGCGTTAATGCGGGCGAATAGGGAATGAAGTGTGCCATCAATCTCCTCATCCATAAGTGTCTGGGCCTACCCCACCAACTACTACTACTACTATGGCCCATAAGTCGAATAAATCACCCCTAATTGGTGACCACCTCACACACTCGGAATACGTGCCCTGGGCGGTATCCTAAAGATACAGGGTCTAGGTGTACGTACGTGTGTTTATGCGGGCGGTAGAATGCGGATTGAACGTGGGAATGCGAACTCGGATTGAACAACTAACTCTGGGTAACTTCCGGAATCACAAACCTATGGGTAACTTACTTACTTTTCATCCTTCTTTCTTGGGTCAGTTTCAATCCTTCCGTTGGAGCGCCCCACCACATTGAATATGGCAGGTGCGGATTGAATGGCGGGTATGGTATAAATATAGGGGGTGGGTAGTGTGGGAGAATGATGGGTACGAGAGCTGCAATCAAGTGAGAGATCTAAATTGTCTGTGAGAATGAAGGGTCCGTGAGATTGAACCTCGATGGGGCTGTGATATGTGGAGTTGATTGGGCCGTGAGCTGTTACTGAGGAGTACGAAGCTGCTGGAAATGCTGGGGACGCTGGGAGGTAGTTGGGCTCCTTATCGGTACGAAATATGGTGAATTATGGGACGTGAGATGCGGATATGATGGGGACGAAAGCGTATGTTAGTTAAGTTATTAGTTAGTGAAGGTCTTGGTATTACTTGGTTAGTGCAGGTCTTGGTATTACTTGCCACCATCGGCCGGGCACTGACTCTTCGTTCGGTCGAGCTACACTTACTTTTGGTTAATGAGCCATCAGGTGGGGACCAGAGTGACATTCACATTTTCTTATTTGCCTCACAAACTCTATTCCAGGTAAGAACTATTCGGGGTAGACGGATGGGTTATTCGGAGAAGATACGGGGAGGAAGGTAAGTAAGTAAGGAAGGAAGGGTCCTAAATAGCAGATTCTCGGGAAGCTGGTGAGGTGGTTGACTCCGGTGAGAGATCCGGTGAGAGAAAGGTGAAGCAAGATCCTGGGGAGCCAAACCCTACAGATGGGGACTTCAAATCTATATTTCTATATTCTTTTCTATTTATAAGCCAGACGATAAGGAAGGTGATGAGTCCAAGGTCGAGTTGAAACTTCGATAGAAAATATTCCAAGGGCAAATGACAAGATTTCTTATCTGTGCCTAAGTTCGCTCTTCTTCACTTGAGTTGTTGGCGAGGTAGTTGTTGGCGAGGTAGTTGTTGGCGAGGTAAAAGATCTGGTTGCACCTACCTATGGAGATAATCATACATATAAGGAGGACCAACTGCACCACCTATGTTTGTGTAGGTTGTAGGTCATAAGATCAGGACCTCATTGCGCATTTACCTTCGTTCTGGTGTACCTACGCGTGTCTACCTCCGTTCTGATGTACCTATCCGTATCTTTGTAAGTAAGTAAGTGTGGGGTATCATTTCCGTTCACTCACCCGGCCTAGGGGAGGGCGAAACAACAAAGGCGTGGAACTCATAGGGGGGAGGGGAAGTCACTTTGTAGGGGAGAAACACTTAGAGAGGTAGGGAAGAGATTCGCCCTAGATTCCCCTAATGGATAAGTGGTTTACGGGAAGAAAGATAAGGACCTTTCCCGACCCATGACAACTTTTATTACTAGCCCCGCAACCTCCGTCCAAGGCGAACACTCTCTTTAGCGTAAGTGGTAAGTGTCAAGGGTTGTAAATGGGGAATTAGCCCAACGCCCACATAGGATTCACTCTTTAAAGCGCATAACCTCTGACTATTGGTTGGAGGGAGGGCCAGATCTCCTACCTAATCAGGGATAGCATCATTTATAAAGAAAACACGTTCTTCTCTATAGAGATATGTTCGCTTGGTCAATTATGAAAACAGCACTTGATGATGACATCACATGCTTGTAAGTAATGATTCGCCATGCTACTAACTCGAAGTACATATTGTGCTAATTCCCACAGCTAATTCCCACATATATCAGGACGAGGCATAATTACATATATAATAGCACCGTTATCGAAGGATTGATCTTACCAAAAAGGCCAACTTTTCATTTCACACAGTTAGATAAACTAAGATCATATTTGTTAGATAAGGAAGGGAATCAGGACTTGATCGAGTTGAGAAGTACCTTACTGGGTGAGCTGGGTGAGCAGGACCTACCTTACCGCCTGCCTGAAAGGACCTTTTAAGAAGGGAAGGTTCTTCTTTCTTCCCCTCAAAGAGATAGCTAGAAGGTAAGGAAGGATTGCTTGCTCAACAATAGGCCCGAAGGGTGCGATAGCACGCTCGACTAAAAAGCCGCCATCGACTCGGCACGAGGTTCGAGGTCGAGGAGGGCAGGCCAGGTTTTCAATGTAAACTATGAAAGATATCTTCTCTAAGGGGTAGCCTTTTTCTCTCAACCCCTTTCCTCCTTTCTGACTTGCTTCCTTCCGAAGACCTAAGTGACTGGTCTTTTTCTTATTTATTATTCGGGTTTCGTTTTCCTCCTTTCTAGGGTCCGCCCTTCTTTCTTCTCACGGAACATAAATATGGCTTTCCACTTTTCCAATGTCGATTCATAAGGCTGGCTTTCTCCAACTCTAGAGACTGCCCTTTCCTTTTTAGTGGTTCTGCCTTTCTTGACATGGCCTAAGCTGGCAAAGAACTGTACAAACGCAGGGCTTCGAAAGAAACGAGCGGATCGCGGGAATTTACTTTTAACCGTACGGGCGGGTGCTGGCGGATTATTTGACCGTTATCCCGCTCCAACTACGATATATAGTGACAGAATTTTTCTTACTGACCTGCGATAGCGAACTAAAACACCCACCAAGATACAACACCCACCTTACAACACAACTACGACTAACACTAACCAGACCAGCTAGGCTAGGTTATCATATCAAATCACTTACTTACGTACATATACTGTGTTACCTCTTTATTTTCTCGTGGGCTTGCTAGATTGATTCGATTGATCGATAGAACCCATGTTACCAACTTATGGAGGAGGATGCTAACTTATGGAGGATGCTAACTTATGGAGGATGTTACCAACATGAAAGCTTAACGTACCGAAAACAGGAACTACCTTGAATGGACTGGACTAACGAAATGCTGATCGATACCTTGTGATCTTACTTACGCTTACCAGGCCTAGGGAGGGTATAAACGATAGGCCACAGCCCCACCTACCTGAGAGATGAGGAGATCTTGTCAGCGAACCGAAAGAAAGCAGCGAACCCACAGCCTTTCCCGACCCCCCTGCCAAAAAGAGAGAGCCCTGGGGAAACACCAAGTAAAGCAGTCCAGGCCAACCAATACCACCTACAGGGCCCTATCTTATT
>APFE031622929.1:0-12602 GCA_000404065.3 Pinus taeda
ACATACTAATTCAATATTTTACGAGAAGAGAACCACGAATTCATAGAGCTTGAACTTTGTAACAATGTATCTTAGCTTTGTGTCTTTGAGCTAAATCAAAATTGGATAAATGTGCCTGTCTCTGACTTGAGTATCCCAAAATGAAAACATATAAGTGACACATCCTCTGGCACAAAAGATGAGATTCTACCAAGTGACGACATGAGTCTTCCCATGAAAAACATAACGTGGATCTATTTCCAACAAAGGACAACTGTGATTCCACTCACTTACCAATATTGCGTGAAATTTAAAATCCAAATGCGTATTATTCATTTATTTATAGTTTTATTTAAACATTTTTTATTTATAAGATTTGGTATCCAAACGTGTGATAAAATATCACAGAAATGGAACTAATTATGACATAATTTACAAGTAACAGGACCATAATGAATATAATGAATGTAGTTATGCATAAATACATAGCCATATTTTATCTAGGCATGAAAACTCCTTTGATAGTTATACATAAATACATAACCATGTTTTATCTAAGAAAGAAAACTCCTTTGATAGTTACACAGAAATAGATAACCATGTTATATCTAGGCAAGAAAAATCCTTTGATGTACACTTACAGTGAGTTCAAATACAACCTTTGCTTTAATATATACATATACATTTCTCAATTTTGGGAAGAAACTAGATGTCATTTAGAAAGTTGATCTAATAAATTAAATGATAAAAAATTCCGTAGCAAAGTAGAAATGTGAAATTTAAAAATGTCAATAATAGAAAATTGTACATTTGAGAGCATATAAATATGAATTTTAGTGGGATTGAGGTGCGTAACCGACAGAGGTGCCACAATTGAGAGGTCTGTAAGTATTGCGAGGCTTTTCAAGATATTCGCAGCGAAAAACTGAGGCAAATGACACCTTTCACTTGAAGCCAACACCTGAGGCAAATTAATGTTTTGAAGTTTAGACATCCTGCGGGAAACATGAGGGTTAAGAAAGTGTCGATATCATGGGTAAATAATTTCATTAAAAGCCAACCATTAAACCAACTATCCACCATTATTCTGCCAATTTCTACCCAAAGGCCCTTGTTATGGTGGCCAGCTCGAATTTGGAGCTCAATCATGAGGTACATGAGGTACATTGGAGTAAATGCAACATTTCAACCATTCCAACCTGCATTTTCCATTCCCACAATATTTTTCAGATCTTTCTTTTTCGTCTTGCCACTGGCCAAATATCAATATTTACTTCACCTCCATGAATTTGAATAATATTCCTTTCTCCTCCATGAATTTGAAAGATTAGGTAATTCTAGAAGAAGCATGGGAAAAGGGAAAATGGCAGGTGGGGGAGAACTAGGGAGGCCAAATGGCAGGAGATGGAAACTCAATTAACCAATCTATAAATAACCAAAGGCAGGAAGTAGCAATAAAGGAGTGTGGTAAGGAAGACCTGGGGATACAAAGAGCAGGACAGTGTGATATTCCATACCTGAGGAGATAAATTCAGAGAGTCGGTTGCAAGGGTAGGAGAATCTAAAATTTGGAACGCAGGAATGGTGTTTTGAGGGCCACAGAAGCTACAACACCGGAGGTTAGTAACTATAAACATGGAATATTGTAGGTTAATGCTCTTACTCAGGCACTTTTCATCTTCCTTATACATAGACACTCTCTGGATCTCCACACTATACTTGAACAAGACAAACATCCCTTCTTGGTAGGAATAACAACCATACCTCTGATTACCTACCGGGATCACACGCTTCCACATTTTGTGGAGCTATCTCGTATCATTTATCTGTGCCCCTATCACAGTTAGGCAATGCCACCTTACAACGCTTTTCTCAGTTTCTCTTATTAATCTATAAGGTGCCTCTTGTATCGTTGACTCAAGCACGAAATATCTGGGCACACCTCATGCACTCAAGAAGTTGGTACACTTCCTTACCTTTGCTATGAAAGGGATAACCTCCAGAATGCATGACTAACTATAACCATGGAACTTTTTTAGATTAAGGCTCTTACTCTTTACATGTTAGATAGTATGAATCCCAAATGTTTACTCTTCATATATCTAAGTTTCCAATTTTTTACTTCTGGAGGTTGTAAGGACATGGGAAAATCTCAGATTAACAAACCTTGAAATTTGTTTACAAACATTGTAAAAGTGTTGAGAAACATATTGCAAACAACCTTTGAGTTTGGTATGATCTATGGGTGTGGTAGTAAAGTTATTCTACAACTAACCGACTCATATGAGTGAGCCATTGGTACACAGAGTCTAGGCTATAAACCATTTTTCTTAATATCATCCTCCTAGTAGTCAAACTATATTAGCCAACAAATAGAGTAAAGGCCCTACGAAGGTGGCATATAGGCACTCACTTTTATTACTGTTGTTAGATAGGGCATATACAATTTAAATTCTTGAATTTGGTAGTGATAACAATCGAGCTCAAGAACGGAACCACATATGTCAGAAAAATATGTAAATGGCTACATTAGGAAAGTGTCATAAGTAATATGCCTCAATTGTGTACAATCTCTCAACATAATATGTGTAGAATTACACCATAAACAAAATTCTCTTAACAGAATATGTGTAGAAATACACCAGGAACAAAATTATGGTAAGCCTCATTAATATGTTCAGTTTGTATAATTGCATCCAAAAATAGTACTGAACATTAGGCATGAATCTGTAATCTTCTCCTCTACTGTACACCAAGTTCCATGACTACGGGATGCACAATCTATACGACCAACAGATAGTATTATTCTCAAGAGATAGTCAAATTCATCATAGAAATGAGTAGGTAAAGTCTTGAAAAGCTAAGTTTAATTTCCCTTTTTAATGTTTATTTTGGATGAATCACAAGTCCATAATCATTATCTAATTTAGCTACAATAGCCAAAAAAAATCGTTGACAATATAAGTCAAAGGTTTCTTTATCAATAACATTGACTTGTTTTCATAGATGACATGGTATTGGATGTCTAATAGATTCCCTGAACCAATGAAATTGTCATACTTGTGAGGAAATGTTAGAACCATAGCCATGATGGACTTACAAGCCTCTGACTCCTAGAAATTCCATTACCTGCTATGCTTTACTACAAATCTATGCCCCATTTAGCGAATGGCCCAACAACAATTACTGGATGCAGCAGTGCAGGCGGTAATCTGGTTTTGCGGTCGAAAACCTGACAAGCATGGAAACTTATGACTTCATTATGAAATCTTTGAATATTGTGAGCCAGAAGTAACCAACTCGTAAGATATTTTGTGCCATAGCATAACCAGATTGATGCCCCCCACACGCACTTCAATGACAATCATTCAGGAATTTTTTGGCCTCCTCATGCATGAGGCACCTTCACAGAACTGTATCGACACCACGACGGTAAAGTGTATCACCGATGATCATGTAGTCTTTGGCTTGGTATTGAATACGCCATTGTTTAGAGCGAGAGGTGTTTTGCCTAGAAGTTTGGGTTTCGAGATAGACCAGTATATCTCCGTACCATGGATCGCTGGACGATATCAGAAACAGAGTCTCATCCACGATTGATGCTTTAGATGTTAAATCGTTGGATGATGATTGGAGGTCACAAAGTAACTCTGCGAAGGTGAGAGATTTCTTTGATTTGGATTTGGTGAATTCCAGATAAAACTCTTGTAAAATGGCTATCCATTTGGAATATTTTCCCCTAGTAATTGACGCGACAGAATGTAGGTCATAGGGTTGCAATTTGATAAAATGGTAGTTTTGCAAGAGAGGATGTAGTGTCGAAATCTCTGTACTTCTTGAACAACTTCTAAAGCCAGCTTCTCAACATAGGAGTACTTTCTTTCTGTATCATTTAAGTTACAGATTAAATAATACATAGGATGTTCTATTCCATTGTCTTCTTGTACTAAAACCATCGCAATGGTTGTATCTGTAGCGGCGAGATACAGGTTAAATTATTTTTCATAGTCAGGAGCATACATTGATGATGCTTTTACTAGGGAACCTTTTAAAGCATCAAAGGAAGCTTGCACAACTTGATCCCAGTTGAAGGGTACTTTTTTCAAAAGACGCGTATAACCTTTAGCAAGTTCAGCGTAATTTGGAATGAACCTCCTTAGAAAGTTAGCTTTCCCTTGGAGTTTCTGAATCTGAAGCAAATTTGAAGGTGGAGGCATGTCTATGATTGCCTGAACCTTACTTGGGTAGAGTCAAATTCCGTCTTTAGAAACTACGAATCCAAGTAATCGACCATAACCAACACAAAACACACACTTGTGCGGATTGAGTCGTATCTTGTAGTGTCAACAACGTAGAAATACGGCTCTCAAATGTTGCGGATGATCAGTCCGATTTCGTGAATGAGCCAGTAGATCGTCGAGATACGGTTGAACGATGTGCTTGATGTCATGGAAGGCATAATTCATTGCCCTCTGAAAAGTTTCTCCTGCGTTCTTCAAACCAAAAGGTAGTTTATGGTACGCGAATGTGCCCCATGGACATATAAATGCAGTCTTTGACTGGTCCTGTGGGCAGATATTGATTTGATTGTACTCGAAAATCCATCCATGAATGAAAAGATTTTGCATCCGGCACATTCATCAATTATCTGGTTGATGAAGGGTGTAGGGTAGTTGTCCTTTGGACACGCTTGATTTACATCCCTATAATCGACGTACACTCTAATCGTTCCTTGCTTTTTCATCACAGGAACAATATTTGATACCCAATCAGTGAGAGGAACAGGGTAAATGAAACCAGCATGTAGAAGTTTTTCAACTTCTGCGTTAATGGCAGCGGCTTTCTTTGGGTGAACCGGTCGAAGCCGTTGTCGTACTTGTTTGAAATCTAGATACATCTTGATTTAATGTTCAACGATGCTCAAGTCAATGCATGGCATTTCTTCATATGACCATGCAAAGACATCTATGAATTTGCGAAAGAGAGTGTGGTATATTTCTAGTTCTGAAGGAGAATAATATTTGCCAACATGAATATTCTCTACAACATTAGGTTTGGTCGAGATATCAATGGCGATAGTTTCCTCAATATTGGACAGATTTCGCTCGGAATCCACCGTATTTAGAGTATTTGATAGAAAATAAAAAACTAAAGGATGATTAAGTTCGCTGGAATAATCTTTGTTGTTATCTTGAAGATGGGAACGATGGTGGTAATCTTCCCATGGTGCCTCTCCTATCATCATTGACTGAATGATTCCTTCGTCTCTAGAATTTATACAAGACCAAGGATTGGAAGAGGTGCCACACTCTAGAGACTTATCTATCCAAACACTCGATGAGTGTTGATTTGGGTTTGCCGCCCAGGCCTAGAAAATTGATTGCTACAAAATTTCTATGGGGCTTGGGGGCAGTACCTCGCGATGATCCATGCAATCAAAATGATCAGAGTTCTTCTTAATATTTGATGATGTAGAAGATATCATATGACAGGTTTCCACTGTGGCCACTTCTACCAGATTACTCAGAGGTGGGAGGGCAAAAGTACCCATTAAGGTAGGGTATTTTAGGAGACCTACTTTGACATTTTGAAGCAATTGAGAGCTTCCATGGATCATTGGAATGCTTCCAGTAACTTGTGAACTGTTGGGGAAAAAGGTTAGTTGGTCAACAATTGTAATTCTTCCTTGGAAGGGAAATGAAATATTTCTAAAATATGTTGACACAACAGTAGCCATAGCATAAATCTAGGGCCTTCCCAGTAAGATATTCTAGTCAAGGTTTCCATCGATGACCTCGACTTTAATTTCTATTGTCTTGCCCCCAGTTCAACCTACAAGTTACTTAATATCCCATACATTGTGTATGTTCTTCCATCGAATGCTTTTAATGTCGTTGAGGATCATGACAAGGGTGGTGAGCCTAAAGTTTTCCAGCGACTCATTGACATAATACAGGTAGATTCCCCCTCATCAATGATTGTTCGATGAACAGTTTTGTTGAGGGGTTTTACTTGTGTAAGGAAAGCGAGTTGGGCCGGTAACTGAGGTTCATACCCTTTATGGTTAAAGACCACATGATTGGAATCCACGGGGTCAATCCCACTTATTGTTGATAATAAGGCCTGCTTCTAGGAGGGGCAATTCTGCAGTACTTCAAGTGTCGACATAGCAGATGGTGATTGAGCCAGATCCTCCACTATATTATAACTCTGTGCTGCTCGGGCACGAGGGTTAAATTTCGATTTATGTACTACTCCCTTTGGTGGCTTTATAGTTAATTCAGGGATGATGGGCAGAACAACCTTTAGCGAAGTTGTTGTCAAACTACTGGGTTGATCTATAGCCTTGTTGTTCGACGACTGTGGATTCCCATAATCTTTATTCCTTGTCGATATCAAAGCATCATTTTGTTGTTTCGAGACGGATAGCATAAGCACTTGGGATGGGGAAGCATTATCGATAGCAACCATATTAGTTTCTGGGTTTGGAAACGGATCAGTCAACACCATTGAGGTACTTGAAGTCTTTTTAGACAATTTCGCAACCTCAGTTCTATGTGGACAATCTTTTGTCCAATGTTCCTCATTACATATGAAACATGGTTGACCTAGTTTCTTTCACCCAGTAGGGTTTTCAGAAGATTTTTTAGGAGTTGAATCTTCCTGTTTCTTCTTTTTGTCTTTCCCCTTCTTCTTGCCCCTTGGTTGCTTTGGATTCTTGCCCTTGTTAGATGACACGACATTAATCTTTGAGGCAAGAGGTTTATCATTTCCTTTTTGACTAGAGACTGCAAGGGCTTTACCAGATGGAGCCTTTGCAGTTTGTGTGCTTGAGGTATCGATCACGTCGTCACCGACGTGAGAGTCTCTGTTCGATTTGGGGGGGGAGGAATAGAAAATTCTGGTCTAGGAGCGTCAGGAATTTTGTCATAGAGTGTGCCAGACTGAGTGTAGATCAAGTTTAAGTATTGCGCACGAGCAATGACTTGCTCTTTAGTGACAACTCCTCCTTTTGCCACATCCTCTGTAATAGAAGGTAATAATGACTTAATAAACCATTCAGCTAGAAGCTGATCAGGAACATACGTCTTTACCATCCGACGACGACATCACCACTCATGAATATGATCTGATATGTGAGTGGTTGTTGTCTGTTTAAATTTGGTAAGGAGTTCTGTCCTCGTTTCGTACCTTATTGGTAACTGGACATGGGTTAGAAAGGTAGTGGCAAGGGTACTGAAGTTATCAAATGAAGATCTAGGCAATTAAATATATCATTTCACTGCTGGACTAGTTAGCATTCGCTAAAAAAGGCGAAGCCTAATCGAATCATCATTTATGGTGTTAGATGAGCACCACAAATGAAAAGTCATTAAGTGATTCGATGGATCTTCACCTGGATTTCCATTGAATTTAGGAATATTGGAGGGAATTCTATGAGGAATCATTGGCCACCAAGGGGCGTAAGCAATTGGATCATTCATCAACCGGTTCAAATATGGTAATTCTAGAGTTGCTACAAAAGGCAACTGTTGATTCAAGCTTGGCGAAGCAGACCCAGGATAAGATGGGATCGCCTGAGCAGTAGCTCTTTGCATACCAACATAATGTATCTGATGCTAGTAACTTTGATAAGGTTGATGGACATAACCAGTATAGTACGGTTGTTGATAACTGTTTTGAAAATGCGGTTGTCCATTACTCACAAAGCCTTGTTGCTCAGGTCCTCGGTAAGTTTGCTAGAATTGCGGTTGTCGATATTGTACCAGCCATGGTTGTTGGACCATTTGTTGTTGCTCAATACTGGATGTTTAACCAAGATGTGGAGTGATAGTACCTATTTGAGCCTGAGTCATTCCAGGTAAGGAGGCACTAACCTGAGGTTGTGATTGAGTCCTGAGAGACTTGAGGTTGAGACACAACAAGCAGTGCTTGTACTTGCGACACAATCACAATAGTAGGTGTAGTGGGAATATTCGACAAAGGTTGGGTTGGTTGCATTGAATATACAACCCTTGGTTATTGAGGTAGTATTGGTACCCAACCACTGGATGTAATTCCAGTTTGACTTGAATTTTGTTGTGAACTCTCATATGGTTGTTCTCCAGGAGGGAACAATGAAAAAGCATACTGCCCTCCATATGGCGGCAATCCAGTGTTCAAAGGATATATCAGTCTTTGAAAAATAGTTTGCCCAAATTGATACTGGCATGTAGGATCAATTTGTTGAGTTTCAACATAAGAAATCCTAGATAGGATTCCGGATGAACAAAGAGGAACAGACCATGTCGTCGAAATAGTCCCTGAGTGGACTCCAGCTAGTGATTGATGACTAGCCGGGATAGATGGCATGCCAGCAAACATTGTAGGAATGGCAGCAGGTAGCTCTGTCGTAGTTGTATTTGATGACACAGTCCTCGATGTCAATGGTTGTTCTAACATGTTTAGTTTATCTAAGAGATTTCCTAGCGATTCAATAGGAATTTGTGATGAAGGATGATTAAAAGAACTAACTTCAGGAGTAGAAGGATACAAGTGGATCCCAGTTCCAAAGGATGGAGGATCCTCTACTATCTCTTCTATAGCAATCAGTCCAGGTGGAAGAGGTAGACCGTCAGGTCCGTAAAATATTTCTGGAGCCGAAGGAGGTATAGCTTCTGTAGTGACAGATACCGGGGGGGTGACACCTTCTGAATTCTGGAATTCAACTTCTAGATGTTTAGGTAAGTGAACTTCAGTCTTTGGATCAGCTCTAGCTAGAGTTGTTTCAGGAATAGAGGTGTTTACACTAGGATCGCTTCTAATGTCTTATTGTAACTGCAGAGCTTCTTCTGTAAAGGCGGATGTACCAGAAATGGTCGGAGTAACTGTAGTCTTTGATGATGTTGAAACACAAGTTTCAAATAAACCATGAGAAGTGGACTTAGTTAAATGAGATTATTTTGCTCGGAATGGTTTTGTTTCCAGAGTCAAAGATGGTTGACTCGCTAGTCTCCGCAAACGACGGGGTTTTGATTGAATTTCTTCCACGATTGCGGATTACTTGATCAACTAAAAATTAAAAGGGGGAAAATGTTATTCCAAACTAAATAAATTTTAATGGCACTTTGACACAAAATTTCTTTTTCAATTTTTAAGAGTCGAGAAAAAGCTAAAGATGACTCTAGTCCCCTTCGATTTTTAATGAGCCTGAAGTGACAAGTGCTCAGATGGACCTTTTCTTTTAAGGAGTCGAAAAGGAACGAAAGTGACTAATATGGAAATCTAGACAGAGGGATTACCAAACCAATTGCAAAACTACAATATACACCTTGGTGGTAAATTAAAGAGAAATTACCAAGGACTTATGTACGACAGTCAATCTTCCTGAATGTTGTGTTCAGTGCATTGTGATCAATAGGGCGGCAGACACAACTTCCTATGGATAAAGGATATAAGCTTATTGTGGTCTCCCAATATATACTCGATGGTATAGGGAGCACAAGTTCATACTAGCACTTGTCGCATCAAAGAGGAGGAATCACCCAACCTTCGATGAAAATGATAGTTACTAGATTTTGCGACGCCAGAACACGTCTTTAGCCTAGACCTCTAGATGTGTTGCGTTAGGTTCCAAAGCGTTGTTAAGTTTATTGAAATTTATTTTAGAGTTGATATTGCTTAGAGGTTTGCCTTTCAAGGTTGACCACGTGATGTAGATGTAAAATTCCTAAATATGCAATCTAAAATGATAAACAATCATTGTTTACTTTTAGCAATGAAAATCCTAGCTACTAAGGAAAGAATATTATGATTTCTTTCAAACAGAGAGCAAAGAGCACACACTAAATGCACTTTTCCTAAATCATTTTTCGCACACAATCTAAATGCAAATGCAAATGCATGTATTTATTTTTCGTTCCCTTTAATGTGAATAATGCAAAAAAAGGGAAAACTAAGCACAGATCTGAACAATTTTCTTCAAAGAGACATTTCGACAATTTCTTTTCAAAATGAAAGGAAGACTAAAACGACACTTTTCGATTGCGAATAGAGAAATGATTTCAACGCTTCAAATATTAACAATTCAAATAAAATACATGACAAAAAGTACAATCGACTATCTAGAGGAGGAAGACTTTATGACACTCTTCTTTTTGACTAGAAATGATAGTTATGACACTTTTTTGCATCAAAACGACAGTTCGATTAAGCTACTTTTCGATAAAGGATCGTAAATGATGGACAAATACATAAAAACATATACTAATCCTAATCAATGGAGGTTAAACTATGTAAAGGAAGGAGGCTTCAACAATGAGATACTGATCATAAGCAGTAAAACAACTGAAAAGAGCTGAAACAAAGACAAAAAACCCAAATTTCAAGGAGAGAAATAGGATTACTTAGTCATCGCACCTGTGCTTCACAGAAACAGGGATGCATCTCACCTGCTACACATGGGAGGTGTGATGCATACTGGCTTCTAGTGATGGACAGTGCGATGGGTCAGGGAGCGAACTGAGGTGGGTTTTTGCTCAGATTTGCAGCTGAGTTCAGTGATTTAAGCTGAGCTATGATGGACAGTAAAAAGCAAAGTACAGGGGTATGATCTTCGGAGGTTATTGAGCTACCACAAGGGCATTTAGAATGTTTGAAAGTCAAATGTTCAGTTCATAAACTAACCCAGAGATTGACTGAAGCGGCATTCATCTAATTTGAAATTGCATGGAAAGAGCAGTTTGAAGGCTATCTAGCTAACTTTAGGCTCTGTCTGTAGTTTATAAAGCAAACAAAACTAACAAACAAACAAACTATTCGTTCCCCAGTGGAGTCGCCATTTTGTTTCTGGGAAAACTAGTGTCTTTTCGATCTGCTAGTCCCACTAAGATTGATAGCTATCTTAGAAACAAACAATCAAAGCAATTTGCGATTTCCTTTATGTATGATAGATAAGAGAGAAGCAAAGAGACCAACCTGGATCTTCTGCTTGACTCCTTACTTGATTTCTCTCCCCCTTGATAGAGCTTGCAACTCTTCTCCTACTTATATCGCTTTAGAGAATACTTGTAGAGACAAAGTAACAAAACACCACCAAAGCATCTCAATCTATGATATAATAAACAATGCAGAATCAGAAATACATTGAACATACAATGGCATTTACAAATAACAACATTCACAAATACACGATTGTATGGAAGAAAACTCGAAGAAATTTATTAAAATAGAAGGGAGAATTACAACCCAGCTGTCTGATCCAACATCATCCTCCCAGCATCAAAGCCCTTTTCACCTCATGAAAAGCAAGATCACCCAACAATACAATGCTTCTTTCTCCAAGACAAACTATCAGCACTTCCTTACAAATTACAAAATTCCAGCCTTCCATATCTCTCGGATGAGGGATCCATTTATAGATGTTTGCGGAGGTGCGAGTCATCTATGGGTTTTTGATTAGTGTCATTCCACTTGTACTTCTTAGTTCCACTTGGAGATTTCTTGGATTTCTTACTCATCCCTGGGCGAATTCAGAGAGGCAAGTGTCATAGAGGAGGTTTCTAGAAGATTCCATGAGCATCCACTTAGCAAACTATCTTAGACATTTGTCCATTCTCGCTTATCGCATCCCACAGAAGGCTTCTTCAGTATGCATCGCACCTGGCTAGTGTAGGAGCCAGTATGCATCGCACCTTGATAGTGGAGCAGTCAGTATGGTCCAGACTTGGCCAGTTCTGAGTGGTTTTTCAGGTGGAACTTCTAGGAAATGATGTAATCAGTTGATTATGATCCTTTAGGGTATGAACCAACACTTTTAGGGGTTAAAGAGCCCTTGGTTTATTGACATATATGATTGGGGTTGCAGTGCCCAAATATGTCTATAACACTAGGGGTATCCCCAAGATCTATCTAGCTAAATTTTGTAGATGTGGGAGTAGTTTTCAAGTAGGATTGATTAGGAATGAGATTGATAAAACAATCATATTTCCATAAGAGTGAAATAAAATATAACACAAGTTTCCCCATTGAAATGTGGATTACCATTAACCATGAACTTGTGTTAGAATGTTGGCAATGATTATGTTATGACAGTCTTGTGTTAGAATGTTGCCAATGATTAGGTTCCATACTCAAAAGTTTTTTTTACATTTTGAGCCTAAAAGAGATTTATTCTGATATGTAATATTTTATTCTATTTTATTTAAATTGTTGCTTTTAATATTCTATATATTTATCATATACTAAATGTATTTTTTCATTATGTTTGTAGTTGCAGGTCCATTCTTGGGGTAATGGACAATATAAAAGATACTTTAGATGGAATAAAAAAATACACTATTGCAATTGAGGTGGATCAAAATATGGCACCGTTACAGAAGAGAAATAACCCTAAAATAAGGGGCATGAGTGATAATGACAATCAAAAAATAAGAGAGGGGGCAAAAAATGTTGACCTATGGGCAAAGGGAGAGCTATTCCCAATAGATCCTACCACAAATTCTCACCGAGACTTTAAAAGTGTAATAGGATTGGTCAAGTTTTTGTGTAATGGAAATAATGGGTTGCTAGGATATTGTGAAAACTTAAAAGGAACTTATAAATATCTTGAGAAGAAAGTGGACAACCTACTCAAAATAATATAT
>APFE031622930.1:28656-126814 GCA_000404065.3 Pinus taeda
TTGAAGAGTCATTCCAGTTTGGTAGAATTTTCAGCTAAAGGGAGGTCCAAACAGCCTAATCTTGGTCTCCCTAGGTTTCAATTTCATGTTTTAGAATATAGAGAATTAAAATATGTCCAAACAGCTTAATCTTGGCAGATTCTTAGATAGGTAGAGAATCAGAGGAGCCCAACTGCTTAATCTGGGCCCTTGGAAGAAATAAGTGTAGATGTAGATAGGAAGACAGAAAAAGAAAAAGTTGAAAAGCTGGGTCTGCAAGTCCAAGTGCACGCAAACTAAAAAGAAGAAAGAAATGCTAGACAAGTAGGCCAGGTAGGTAGTTTTGAGGTTGCAGAATGTTAATTTGTGATCAACTCCACATTTTCAAATATTACACTCATACAGATCATAGTCAGCAGGCAGCTCCCATTTGAATGACTTCAAGCGAGGCATGACTAACTTCCCCTTCTTCTTATTCCCTAAATCACTTACTAACTTCCCCTGAAGAGGTCAAGATCTGCTTGATATCTCTTAGTTCATCATTTTCCATTTCTCTTGACTTGGTGAAAGATCTGCTTCACTCAAGGAGGGTCCATATTTTCTCTATAAAGTTCTATCTTCCCTTTGAAACCTAAGATCTCTGAAACTTAGCGCTTTCTTGTCATTTCCATATTAACTACTGACATTATTATTTAACTCCCTACATTTTTTCCCTCCCCCTACTAAAACTATGTAAATTAATTTCCCTTATGGTAAATATCCCCTCTCCCCGGTTGAAATTATAACAATAAGTATTTCTTCTGGGAATTTACTAAGTCCACCTGAATTTAGTAAGAAACCCTCTTTTTGCATGAATTCCATTCCCAGGTGTTTGGACCCCTTCCAAAATACAAAGAACCCCTCTCCAAATGCCAAACCCCCCCTCCCCCCGCGCATTTTCTTGGAATTTATTAATGTTTGTTTAATAAATCACCAACCGCCGAAACCCATTAACCTGTTTCCTAAAGTCTAAACCCACCCGCGCCGTGGAAAAATTAAACTTTAACTCGCGCGCTCTTTTATTAAGTCCCTTGCACCTTCACCTCCCGTCCATCGTCGGATCGTCTCCCCCAGATCCGACGGCCCTTGTTCATATCGGGCGCCCTTGTGTATTGGCACGTGACCACCCGATGTCCGACGGTTTTACCGCCGTACACCGGGACAGGTGGCAGCTTCCCATTGCATCGGGCCGCCCCTGACAGAAACCGCCTCCATACCAAAGGTGGTCTAATGAACTACAAAACCGCCCTCTCCTCAGGTTACATGAGCGCCACGTCACCCTGCCACGTCGCCTCCACCTCACCCCTCACCACCTGCGCCCGGCCCACGTCACCCTGCCACGTGTCACTACCACGTCACCCCGCCGTACTGCTACGTCACCTTGCTGACATCAGCATGATGACATCATATCCGTACCAAAGGACCCCACTGCTGACGTCAAGTTGACGTCATCCGCCGTACCGCTGACGTCATGCTGATGTCAGCAGCCAAAAAACAGAAAAAACGCGCAAGCACGAAAGTCAAGCTTCGGAGCTCCGGAATGAAAAACAGAGGCAGTTTTCGATGCGCAATTAGCGTCGCGCATCGCTACAGGAAATGAGCCATATTGGAGAATCTTTAGGGAATCTTTTGATTCCTCATTCCTTTTTGCACCAAAAAGGCCCGAAAAATCCCGATTTTGCTAATTTAAACGTATTTGAAGACAGAGAGAGACCAGGAACAGAGATTAAAGAGAATCGGATCAAATATACAGATAAAAAGCATGTCGAAGAGTATCAGGAAGCGGCAGAGACTATCAATGTAGCGGCAAAGTGTATCAGAGGAGATTTTCTCAGGGCTCGAGGCAAATCCAACATTAAAAGGAAGGCTCTGAAAGTCAAGAAGCAGTTAAGGAACCATTGAAATATCACCAGCACAAATGACTGCACATTAAACTCACAAAAGATCAGTGGACCAGAAATTAATGCAGAAATATGACAGAACCACTGCACCAAGTCACACAGGACACCCCATCAACTCAGCTTGATCTAGATGCCTCTGGCGCAGCCGAAAGGACTTACTTGCATTTAATTCCAGCAACAATTAGGTTTTTAGAAAGCTTTTTCCTGCTGACCTGTTTAGGTCGGTTGTAATAAATGACTTTAGATATTTTGCTTATATATACCATCCTGAAAAATGGAGTAGGGGTTGGTTGGTTAGTTTGCTTGATTTGTGTTATTTCGATATTTCCTTGAGCAGAGACTCGCAGTGTAAATGTGATACTTTCTATAATCAAAGACTACTGAAAGCATGGATTCTAAAACTGTCTACTATGTTTAATTGGCCGAGGAGTGAATTTGGAATTCTTGTGCTGCTACATGGTTCAATAAGTGTTTCTTAACTCTGTTAGTTTTTCATGTTTGTTTTATCATCAATCCGCCATCTAAATTGCAGAAAAGAAGAATAGTTTAAGATTTTCTTAGCTGCACCCTAGGCTCAATTTCTGCAATTTTTCATGTTTTCATTAGGAATAGCTATGAACATGCATACTTAAATGATCTTGTTTACGTTGTTTCTTTCACTTATGAATGATAGTTTAGGAATTCTTAACTGCTCCTAGACAACCATTCACTCACTTCTCCTCCCTGCTAGTTTTGATGAAAGATTCTTAATTGCCTTTCATCCCTAACCATCATTCCATCCGTTCAGCAAAATTGATAATTGCCTCATGTGTGGCTATCCCGCTCCATAATCCTCTTGTGACCAAGAAAACGCAACAGCAAGCCTTAATCGATGACTCCATGCCCAATGGTTTGAAACTTATCACACTTTACCTTGCCTCTCTGCTTGGAATTATCTTCCTTGCATGCATCTTCCATCCAAACAAAAAATAAAAGCCCTTGAACCCAACAACTAGCCTAAAATCATCATCAACAAAGTTAAATCATTAAGAGAGAGCCCTCTCTGATTACAGGTGGGCTAAAACCTGCAATCCAAAGATTGGTTTGTGGTTACCTCGGCCGTATCCCTTCAGGAGCCTAGGGACAACCTGAGTGATAACACTCCCTAAAGACTCTAAAAAGTGAGGGGGAAGAACAAATCTTCAATGAACTATAGCTATAGGGAAAATCCTGGTGGATTCAGGCAGGTATGCCAAGTTGACCAAGTACTACAATCCCACCCCCAATAGTGAATCATGAAGCTTACTTCATGGAATATAAGAGGGCTCAATAGCTCGGGGAAACTCAGATTAATAAAAAACATGATAAAGCAGGAGTAGCTGTAGATTTTCTTTCTTCAAGAAACGAAGTATAATAGTATCACTCTTGGAAACATTCTTTCCAGGGCATGGCCAGACTGTCACTTAGTTGCAGTGGATGCCTCTGGGGTCTCAGGAGGACTGGCTGTCGCATGGAACACTCAAGCAATAATGCTGACAGACATCCACACTTCTCACCACATTATTCAAGCCACCTTTCACATCATTGGCACCAACATTCATGGACATCTAACCAACGTTTACTTCCCACAGGAAGCAGGCAACAAAATCGCTATTCTAAACACAATATAAGCGCTCAATCTTAATAGAGTCCACCCTCTTTGGATCATGGGGGGCGATTACAACATGACAACTAGGCTAGAAGAAAAGCAAGGAGGGCGAGCTAGGCTGGAGCAGGAAGACACCCACTTCAAAGAATTCATCCAAAATAACTCTCTAATTGACATGCATTTCTGCAACGGCATGCATACGTGGAGTAATCGAAGAACAGGGAGGTAGAAAATTGCATCTAATCTTGATAGATACCTCATCTATGACAATGCGATGCATCTTGGAGGCAACATAACGACAATAATTCTCCCTTACTCAGGATCAGATCACTAGCCTATCTCCCTCCAGTGGCAAAGACCGAGTAATGCTACTAGGCAACCCTTTCGCTTTGAGGCATTTTGGCTCTCCCACCCTGCCTTCAAAGACCTCATCAGTTCAACATGGACATCCTTCCCTCAGCCAGAAGGCACAAAAATGTTTCAGTTTCAACAGAAACTCAAATTTCTTAAAGGCCAAATCAAGCGCTGGAACAAAGAAACGTTTGGCAACATCTTTCAAGCGCAACAGGATTTAAACAAGGAAATGAAAGAGCTCCAGCAACAAATTATCACAGAGGGACACAATGAAGGAACCCTGGCTCAGGAACAACGCATTCATAATCAATTGGAGGAGAGAAGGAAGTAGGAGGAAATATTGTGGAAGTAGAAGTCCCAGATTAGATGGCTCAAAGAGGGGGAGAGGAACACCAAATTCTTCCATCGCACCACTATCCAGCGAAGAATGCACAATACCATTTCTTTTATTCAGAATCTAGAAGGGGAGAGGGTGGAAAACCATGCAGAGATTGAGCAGGAGTTCCTAAGACATTTCCAGTAGGTTCATCAAGAGCCCCATACGGATAGGCGGACTGCCATAGAAAAAATCATTCAAAATGTGCCTAAAATCATCAAAGAAGAGCATAATGAACTCCTTCTACACCCAACTACTCAACAAGAGGTGGATGCAACTATGCACTAGCTCAAGGAGGGCAAAGTCTCTAGCCCGGATAGCTTTACCACAACATTCTTCCACCCTTTTTGGGAGCTGATAAAAGAAGAAGTTTGGCTTGTGGTGGAGGAATCACGCACTCTTCATTGGCTTTTGCCATCACTCAATTCAACCTTCATTGTACTTGTCCCAAAAGAAGAAAACACAAGTAACCCGGACAAATTTCACCTAATCTCTCTCTACAATGTAATCTACAAGGTGATATCCAAGGTCATTGCCAACAGGTTAAAGCCGCTATTGCCCATGCTCATATCGCCTAAATAATCGGGCTATGTGGAAGGACGACAGATTTTGGACGACATCATCCTCACTGACGAGATCATAAACTCCCTCAAGAACTCCAAACAAGTAGGTATGATTCTCAAGCTTGACCTATCAAAAGCTTTTGATAAGCTCAATTGGACTTACATACAAAAAATGTTAACTACTTTTGGTTTCTCTCCTATGTGGGTGCGATGGGTTATGAGCCTTATCTCTTCAACTTTCTTCTCCATCCTCATAAATGGCATCCCTTCCCGCCCTTTCAGTCCTTCAAGAGGAATTAGGAAAGGAGATCCTCTTTCCCCCTTCCTTTTTGTGCTAATGGCAGAAGGCTTGGGTCGCCACATCATGTAGGCCCTCCTTTCCCAGCAGCTCAAAGGACTATCCATTCACAACTTGCCTGCCATCACTCATCAACAATTCGTGGATGACAATATTCTCTTTGGCTACCCTTCAGTTCAGGAAGCATCTCTTTTCAAATCCCTGCTGAATGACTTCTCTGAGGCTTCAGGCACTAGTATCAATAAGGCTAAATCACAGATTTTCTTCTTCCACACTCCCCCTGTCACCCAATTTTCCATTGCTCGAATCGTGGGCTTCTCCATCGACTCTCTTCCTCCTAAATACCTTGGAGCCCCTCTCATTGATTATGCCCTTAAGCATACTTCCTGGCGTATGCTCCTTGAGAAACTTGAATCTCGCCTCAATCTTTGGACTCATAGAACCCTAAATATAGCTAGTCGTCTGGTGCTAATCAAAGCTGTCCTACAGGCTATGCTGCTCTACCTATTCTCAATTCTCGCTACGCCCAAATGGGTTATCAAAAAAATAAAGGCCCTTCAGCGCAATTTCCTCTGGGGTGCAATAGGTATTAATTGTAAATGGGCCTTGGTTAAATGGACTACAGCTTGTAAGCCTAAAGAAAAAGGGGGCATAGGTATAAGGGACCCCAGTCACAGCAACATTATCATGTACATGAAAATCTGGTGGCAATGGCTATCTGCTCCCAACAAGCCATGGGAAACTATTTGGATTGCCAAATATGCCAACCATAGACCACGGGAGGAGCTCATTAGATTCACTCCCAGTGAAAAAGGATCACTTATATGGAACACCACCAAACAACACTACCTAATGATCTAGCAACATAGTTCTGGGAAGTAAGAAATGGCCGATCAACGCGGTTCTGGATGGACGCATGGAATCAGCTATCGAAGCTCAATAGCATTTTAGAACAGCCTCCAGACTACTATAGGGAGGGGCAGCTTCAGGAAGAGGTTTGGAAGAATTGGATTCAGGAGACAGCACAGGGGTATAGACAATGGAAGCACAGTAAAAGAATAATTGAGTATGCGGATCACCAAATTCAGCAGCTTTTGGAGAGGGAGCTCCAAAATCGAAGAATAAGATACACGAAGAATAGGGACATTCTTCGATGGGGTTATTCGCCCAAAGGATCCTTCACCACCAATGAGGCCTACAAAATCATCTGCACTGATCCAGAGCCCCTAGATCCCATTTGGAGTAGAATATGGTCTTCGGGCATTTGGCCCAAAGTCTCCCTTTTCCTCTGGTTGGTCGGGAACTGGAAAATCCTCACGTGGGACAATCTCAGACGTAGGAACTTTCATGGATCCTCTATGTGCATCAATTGTAGATCCCAGAAGGGAACGATCCGTAACCTCCTAGACTCATGTTCTCTGGCCAATCAATTGTGGGAGAAGGCGGGCTTTCGATGTCAAAGAAAATGCAGAGTGTCAGAATACATCCTCAACTCCTTGCGCCAGTGGCAACAGAACCCCTACAAAAGTGAAATTCTCAACCATTTATGGAGAATAATTCCTGGTCTCCTCCTTTGGACTATCTGGAAAGAGAGGAATAAGCGCATATTTAAGGATCAAAGCACTCCGAAAGAGATCATTTGGGGCAACTTCTGCCACAATCTGAAAGAGAGCTTGGCGCATCGCAACTGGGCTCAGGACGACTTTCCCTCTACTGATGACGAAAAGACCATTTGGGCAAACTGGAATCTGCAACTCCCGCAGGGAACTCAAATTCACACTCCGTCTGTGCGAAACAACACTAAAAAGGACTCTTGGACTCCTCCCCCAAAGAACACAATCAAGCTCAACTTTGATGGCGCTTCTAAGGGTAACCCGGGAAATGCAGGATTTGGTGGCATATTCAGAAATCATGAAGGCTTGCCACTCCTTATTTACTTTGGGAATATAGGCTGGGATTCTAACAACTCGGTGGAATTGGAGGGTCTATAGCAAGGGCTTCTCCTTTCCAAGAAATACAATTTACATCCCTTGGAAATCGAAGGCGATTCCCAAATTCTTATCAACATGGCTAATCAACTTCAAAATGGGACTCATGCGAGGAAAATCGCTAATAGCTGGAGGCTTGAAGCCAGACTGGACGCCATTGAACAACTTCTCCACAATAATATGGCCATCATCTTCAATCATGTCAAGAGGGAAGGAAACAAGGTTTCTGATCTTCTCGCCAATATGGGAGTGGACGCAGAGCATACTTTACTCACAACAACTATTGACATCATTCAGAATCATGACCAAGCCCAGGAATGCACATCTTTGGTCCAAAAGGATGCAGCTCCCCCGGATGCGGGTGACTGAGGCGGCAATCAAGGTTAAAAGACTGGGGTGGGGAGAGGCAGTGTGACACCTGTCCACCCAGTACACAACATTAAATACTTGCAAGTGGAAGAGCGTATGACATGGGCGCAAGGTAGGGCATAAAAAATTTCATTCAGGTGGCCATGGTTCATTCTTCTTGTCCTTTGTGACGACTTATCCCTCCGCATGCTTTAAACTACTAGAGATGATGGTGATCTTCAATGTTGTAGTAATGGAAGGAGTTTCTCGAGATTTTTCTGGAAGGTTTAAAGTGAGGCTCTGTTCTGGGTTGGAGGTGAAGCCTTTCGAGCTGTCTCACTGGGCTCCTCCTCTCGCCTCTGCTCTCATCTCTGCTTGGGTTTTGTTTGAAGTCTCCTGGCACTTATTGGGGAAAGCCTTTCTGAAGCTTAGCTCGGCCATTCCGGGGTAGTGCCTGCTGTTCCTCTCTCTTCTCTGTGGGGTCTTTAACAACAATCTAGCGGTTTTAGTGTTGGCTCATCTTCACCTAGTCACAGGTCTTGCCTTTGGATTAGATGGGGGGGTTCTGAGTAGAGTTTTCATAGCCTCTGTCTCATTGTTTAATTATTTGGTCTTAGGTCTTGTCTTTGATACTAGGGGAAGGGAGATTGGCCCTGTCAATCCAAAGGTCGCTCGTTTTCACTCTGGAAATTATCACTCTGTGCTCAATTTGTTTCTGCTGGTGAAAGGCATTAGTAGGCTCCCCCTTAGTCCCCACGTCTGTGTGGCTCAACTCGCCTTGTAGTTGCTCAGCCCATTCGTCACCTATCCAGCACTCCCTCAAAGATGGCTCGACTTCGACAACGAATGGGATGTTGAAGAGGTCAACCCCGATGCGCGCCGTCAAGCCCATCTTTGGATTTGCCTGCCCCCTCCAGTGAATTGTTTACTAGTTGATACCCCCGTACTCGAAGTGGGAGAGGGTGGCTTCATGCTTCTAGATGCTACTGTGGGCCTCCATCCTCGTCTGGCTCTGCAATTTTATCTTTTAACAGTTCCCTGCATCGGCCTCAGATAATGGCTCACATTACAGTGGTCTTCCATGAGACTCCTTAGATGGAGGACTCAGACTCTCATCCAGGAGGCTCGGGGGCAGTCTTTGGTCCCTCTCCTTCTATTTAGCTGGGAATTGGTTTGTTACCTCAGCAGGTTTCGATTTGTCCTGGTTGCAGCACTCAGGACGAGGAGATGTTGCTAGTCGACCCCGGCCCCTCTAAACAGAACGCTGCTCCAGCTATGGATGAGGTAGAATTGGGATGGTGTCGTATTGTGGAAGAACCACAAGATGGCTAGAGTGCTCTCATTAGCATCGGTTTTTTGTTATGCTATGGTAATCACCGGGCAAGTCTGTTATGAAAACTGTGTTGTGGATTTTTTTGTGTATTTTGATGGTTTTGTAAACCATGAAGTACCATAAGAGTATCATCCCGGTCCCCTGCGTGGGTTCTGATCTTTGTATTCTTACTTGTTTTTCCTGAAAGCTCTGCTTCATATCATAGCGGTGTACTAAATTCAGTCTCTATGTAAATATTTCTCTTCTTTGATAATAGAATTAGTCTTACTCAGAAAAAAAAAGATACATGTTGATTTTTCAATGAATGACGTATTTAAAAAATTACAATAATTGCATTGGCACAGGTTGATGTTTCCAAAAAAGAGAAAATCTCATTCAAAAAACCGATGCGTCTATAACATAAAAACACATCAGTGCATTATGTTATATAAAAGCATCGTGATGACATCATTTTGCATGGATGGTGCCTTTTTAGAGAACAAAAACACTAGTGTGTTTATCTCTTCAATCATTGGTCTTATTTGAGATTAACATCCTGGTGCATTGTAATTCTTAACACACTAGTTCTTTCATATTACTAACTCTAAGTTCCTATAAAATATTGTTTCTAGCCCAGTGCATTATGAAAACTAACAAGAACGGTCCTTTTGTATAACTAGCACATCGGGGCGTTTGTACAAATGATATGCATTAGTGTTGCAAGTTAAAAAAAAAACCACCGAAACAATGATTATTTTTTGCATGCCTCGGTGTCATTCCTTAGAAGAACACCTCAGGGCTTTTTTATCTATTAGCACTAGTGTGGTGCATATTATGCACTGGTGTTCATTGAATTCAACACCTTAGTGCTTTTAGTTATGTATGTTGCATAGTGCTTTTATATATGTAGCCCATCCATGCTACTTCTTCCATTAAGCGCATCAAAAGAAAAACATCCGCTGAAACCTTCGGCAGCCCAAATGTTTTTAATTGTGATGAAGTTCTATTTAAACATTTTCCAAAACATCCACTATCACTAACGAATGTTTTAGTGGATGCTTTTTTAACAATTTTTTCCAATTTTATAACACTGAAAACCATCTTTATAACCTTCGTTAGAAGGTAATTTCCTTGTAGTGTGTGGGTGGCACCTCTACTAGAGATGCATTATTTTATGTTTAGGCAGTGGGCTTTCTAGCTAATATAGGTAAACTTTATTTAATACAATTAAATATGGAGTTGAAAGTTTTAATCCACTGAATGAAAAATTCGTTCCTCATTAGCACATGGCAACGTTTCAAGTTCAAGATGCTAGAAAGTATCCTGGAAGCATGGATGTGGTTTTGAATCCTGACTATACGCTTCATGGAAAAGTAATACATCTTGCCGAGGTTGGTGTTGTGGAGGCCATTGAAATTGAAGCGACTAGAAATTATGAGCCATCTTCCTGATTTGGAGTTGGTCATTCTTATCTTCTTAATTCTTCACCACCTGTTGCATTTCAATAAAGATTAATTTTCTCAATCTTTTAAATTATTTGCAAAACATCATGGACATGTACTGAATTTATGATGGTTCATGTGAGAACAAACAAAGGTGGTTTTTCTATTTCACTCATCTTAGTGATGTCATTCAAAAGTAGATGTTTTTTTTTTTTTTTTAATTGGTCTAGGTATAATGGTTGTGAGTTATAATTATTGTTTGGGCACATTCTAATTTGGTTTATTCTAATGAGAGCTTGAGGAAACAAGTGATCAAGAGAAGGCGAAAAATTACATTGTGTTGTGAAGTGATGAGAAAAAAACAAGTAAAATGATAATGAAACAAGTTAAGAAATATAAGATGGCTATGAGTGACTGAAAAATAGAGTTCTAACATAACTATGTGAAGTCAAGAAAGAAAATGTAGTAGAAATAATGATAGCCTTAATCAAACTATGTAGAACTAAAATAAATTGGAATGGAGTAAGTATAAACTTAACATTGGAGCAAAATCCCACCATATAGACTATGCCACTTTATTAATCACATAGATAACATCCATGATCCAAAGAGGTTTCATAAGGCATGCCATTGATACTAATATTGATGTCAGTCCTAAAGTGAGAAAAGATGTTTTCAAACTAAACCTAAGAACTTGTGCCTTAAAGCTAGCTTCTGGATTGGAAAGTTTTTGGTGCACAAGGCTCATAAACTAACTTTTGTCTCATAAATGTTATCGATGTGTGGGTTTATTGTTATCAACCAAAAAATGTTCACCTTGCCTTTTCTTACTAGGTTGATCGGAATACATCATGTAGGATGAATTTTACCATGGTAAAACCAACTTTCACCATAGGAAATAATTTAGTGAACCATTTTCCTAAATTATTTCTCATGAAAATCCAAAAGCCCCATGAGAATAATTAAATAAATCATTATTTATTTAATATCCTCTAGAAATAATTATTAAATAATTATTTGATGATTACTTCTTATTAGTTTTGACTTAACCACCTTGAAATAATTAAATGAATTATTATTTATTTATTATTCCAAATTTATCCCCAATTTTCCTTATGAGATAATTGTTAAATCATTAGTTACTAATTATTTCAAATTCATATTTGTCTTAATCCTCACAAAGTGATTAGTAAATCATTTTTATTTGTGAATTACTTTAACCAGTTCATAAATAAAGATATTTGACCATCTTTAATATCTTTTCCCTCTCAAAAAATATAATAAAATATTCACAACTGATAGATTTTGATTTAGTCAATATTATTTTATTAGTTTCTAATTCTCAATCGATCTCAATATTTTGTTATAAATAGAGCCTTTTCTCTCCATTCTTCACCATGACCTTTTTCATCGTCCCCATTATCGTTGCATAACATTTGAGCTCACACTTTAGTTCAAACATCCTTTGTTTCTTTTTTCCCATTGCATAACACATATTGAGAGACAGAAGCATGTTACTGAAGCGCAAGGTCAAGAAGGACCCATCCCATGGAGGGGGATCTATAGACCTAATTCTGTAATTAGTCCTCATTGGGTGTAATTTTTTTTTATAAATAAAATTCATCATTCATATTCTCCATTGGGTTTACACTTATATTTATGTTGTTATATGTTTTTATTTGCATGCTATATTTTTCTGCAAGGTTTTTTTTCTAACATTTTGTTGCAGATTTGAAGCATAGACACATCCATCTTTTGTTGTTAGGGTTATAAGTCACCTATAAATTAAGGGATTTTGGTACACTTTTATGAAAATGTTACACTGACAAATGGTGATCCTACTGGTGCAGAAATTTAGAACCTTGGTGACTGTTGTTTCAACAATTTTCAGTGTTTTTTTCTCTCAATTTTCATTTCTATTTTTAGATTTATCTTATTTTTTGAAATATTTCTATTTCTATTGGGGTTTCGTATCTTTTTGCAGGTCACAGATACCAACTGTGTAGGAAAAGAAATAATTTGGATTGGACCTGCTGAGCATAAGATTTGGGAACATAACACACCTTTTCACCCAGTATATGTGCTCCCCAATACACTTTTCAAGATGTTTTCTACACCAGGTGCACTTTATAGGTCAAAATCTGTGCTCTAAATTTTCCATATATTATTATTATTATTTTTTCATATTTTTCTAACGTTGTTGCCTATCTGTCGGGAAAGGATTATGTTCTTTTCTAAGCCACCTCTAGGCCTGGATCCACTTAGTATTTTTCTCATTAAGGAAGGAAAAAGTCCCCTGGGGTTTAGAGTACACCTCTACCATTTAGGAAGAGAATTGATGAGTTGAGGAGTCTAGTGTGCAACATTTTCAACCATATTTTTTCACCTCTTTTTCTGATTTTTTACATTCTCTTTAGACATGTTTTTATATCACTTTATTCCCTTTAGAATGTTGTGTTGTCTTTCCTCTTGGGATCCCCTTTTGTATCCTCCCATTTGCATCTTATCATCTGTCATTTTCCAGCATTTTCATTTATTTTTTTTGCTGGTTTTCTCAACCACTTTTAGCATAATTGTTCCTTCAGATCCCAGTCCCTTAGACAATATATCTTTCGACCATTTTTTGTGTATTTGTGTTGCTTGTCTGCCATCATTTTTCTTATTGCTTTTTTACCTTCTTGGGTGGGGGATTATGTGCTTGAGTTTGTTGTTCATTTTAAGTACTATTTATAGTTTATGCACTTTATTTTTAGTAGCAATGGAATCATCAAAATGTGCTTAATTAACTCATACACTTGACACATTTTTCACACATGCACACTTGATGTGAACATGAGCTTGATTTTAGTATAATAATAACTTAACTCATATAAATTAAGTGCACTTGGGAACTAGGGCCAAAACAATCTTTGTAGTTAGGCATATGATCAGTGGGATAGGCTTCCAACAACACCAATTGATCACTTACAATGAGACATATAAATTTGACACTTTAGGGAGCTTAAAATCCTTCACCATACCATGGTCCAAACTTGGTGTGTGCTAAAGACCTTATTCAAATAGGGTTAGGCTTCGGTCATAGTGTGAGCAGGTTTCTTAGAGGCTACCCAACTTGTAGTAGGAAATCCTATGCCAGCAACTATCTACCCAAAAGTCCAAGACTCGACTACCTCAGTTGAATGAAGGTAACATTAGTGTCTAGTCTTAATAAAACACCCCATGCGAGTGGTTGTGGGCAAGCAATCAATCCTCTACCCCACCTCTCTCTAGAAATCTCTTCTTGTGGAGATCAGATTCCTTCAAGTAATAAGTCTCTTGGAAGGCCATCTAAAATAGTGGAACTAGGACTTGTTTGAGGATTTAGATCACCTTTAGGTTAAATGTCATTTTTCTTTTGATAGGATGTCTTTCTTAAATTAGAGTAGCATATCATTATAGTTAGTTTACATTTCTCACCACTACACTAGGTGTTTTCTTGTTATTTGTTACCTTTTTATCCTATCACCACCCCTTATACTTTTTAGTTTTATTTATCTCGAAACCATTGTGCCCCTAGGTCTCTGTCATAGAGACTTTGTGACATTTTCCCCAATTTCCTTTAGGACATCCTCTTACCCCTGCTTGATGAGTAAGGGTCAATATACCCATTCCTCAACTTAGTCCACATACGAAATCTAGTTGTTTTCATTCTTCCATTTCTTGCTCTGATTCCGCATCTTCCCAATCCCACATCACCACCATGTCAGGTGCTAATGTAGGCGGTGGAAACCCATTCGGTAACCAAAGTAACTCTATAGGCATAACCTCTTCAAGTGTGGATACTAATCTATCCTTACCTCCCTATATGGCTGGTTTGAACCTCCCCGATTTAAGCTAGATCATCAATGATCCCCTTCTATATGGCCTGAATTGGTCCGCCATGCCAACCAAACTTCCCTTAGATATTCCCAAGTTTGAAGGTAATACTAGAGAGGATCCTACCAATCATGTTCATGTTAAAAATTAATTAAAGAAGCAATGAAATACACAAAATATTGTAGAAACATAAATACAAAAATTCATAAAATAATACAACCACAAATATACGTGGTTCACCCAATTTTGGCTGTGTCCAGGGAGAAACAGCTAGTCCTTCCTTTTATATTATCGAACAAAATGAAGAGATATAACCTACAACAGATCTACTATAATTTCCTCTTCGTTCTGACAGTCTCCTCTCTCTTTCTCTCAGAATAATAATACACAACCATAATATACTTCCCTCATATAGAGTAAGAGTTTCCTTCTAGGGAAAAAACCCTAAATTAACATAATTTCTACTGCCAGATCATTTGCCTAATGAATGATCGAGATTGACTATGAAATTAAAATATTTTACAAGGAAATTTTTCATATATTTTTAGCTTCGGGGGCGTTGCTACCAAACCCCTGCCAATGGTGGCTCATGAAAGTCATTGTCGCCCCCTTTGGACCTCCCTGTCGGTGATTCAACAGGCGGTGTTGCTTCCCCGTTAGGAACATGGATCCATTGCTCCACACCCAACAATATCCCACTTGGACACTGATTATATATACTCCATCATTGCTTCACTTGCTGGACAATGACTCCACTTGGACCTCGCTGTTTCTCATCTTCATCATCATAATTTAAGACTAATTGAAATTGAGAAGGATCTCAATTTATCACTTGTTACTACTTTTGTTAACATGTCTACAGGATTCCGCTTAGTGTGTATATTTTCCAGCTTCAACTGCCCATCTTCAGAGATTGATCATATGAAATGGTACTTGAGCTGTATATGTTTAGTATTGTAATGAAATATTGAGTTCTTTGCATAATGAATGGCACTCTAGCTATCATTATATACCTGCCCATAGTGATACCACTTGTAGCATTTCCCCAACAATCGGGGTGATGTTACAATGCCAAATGTGGAACCATAAAGGATGCTCGAAAGTTACTTGGAGTGCTCTCATTCTAGGATATATTTACATTGGAAATTATGAAGATGCCTTGAAGATGTCTTTCCAAATGAAGCATGCTAGCATTTTTCCTAATCAAGTTGATTAATTCATTTTTATTAGAGCTTCTGCAAGACTAACAGGCTTAGAATGAGTTAACAAGTTCATATAGTTGTCATAGAAACTAGATTATAGTCAAATATATTTGTTAGAAATTCCTTTTACATTTATGATAAATATAAGTGCATAGAATATGCACAAAGACAATTTGAGAGGTTGCCATAAAATGGGAAACTAATGTTTTTTAGGCATCTTTTTAATTTCCAATGGAAGTATGGAAAATGACTGATAATTAACTTGAGATGGGGGAGTATAGCAAGGGATAAGTTTCCTTATAGATTTCTCCTCACATCCCTATCAACTATTGTAAATAGTTAGTTTCTCTAATAATGAAGAGAAGTTTGGTTTTGTTGACTATGATGTTCATTTTATTTTAAATTTATTTCCCTTTTGGAGTTATTTTGAAGTGAATTCCATTAAACTACTTCTGAGTGATTAAGAGCTCACCTTCGTCATATGTAGGAAAACATGCTAATGGTAAAAGACCAGAGGTCTCTGGAAGAAGTATCACTTTGTGCCCTTATGGACCGCCAAACAAGCCATTTTAGGTGGCCAAGTTTTCTCTGCATAGAATGATGTAGATGTAATTGGGGAAATTGCGAGTGGGGGTATTGAAGTTGTATCAATGAAACTTGGGTGATACCCTCTTGGAGTTTTTCTTGGACTGGTTTTGAAATTTCACATGGGAAAGAAGCCAAAAATGTAGAAAATTAACTCTAGAAACACTACAACAAAATAGTTCATTGACGAGGATCATGCCTGTGATAGACCTTTAAGGTCTATCACTGATGTCACATTTGGTGACGGTCCTTAAAAAAATGTTGTTGTAAGTGTGTATAGTGATGGTCCTTTAAGGTTTGTCACCAAAGCCATTTTCAATGACACTTTTGGTGAGGTTCATCAAAGGTTCATTAATAATCCTCTCTTTAGTGACACTTATAGTGACAATATTTTATTGTCCCTCACTAATGCTCTTTTTGGTTACTTCTGGTGACAGTAAAAAAATGTTTGTCATCATTGATCATTCCAATGATTTTTTGATGATGTTGTATGTCTGTTACTATATGTTTTGTCAAAAGATAATAATTTAAGACCATTGTTGTGGAGTCTTTTTCATTATGTGTCAAAGGCCATAGTGGTTAGAGTCAGTCATTTTTTTAAGAAGTAATTAGTGTGTATCATTTCCCTCAAGTAATGAGAATTTAGTTTTCCTATGAGTCAACACATGATTCATCTCTATTAGGTTTATTATATGGAAACTTCCCTTTAGATAAAGTTCTAGTAGTGTGTGTAGGAACCATATTAATTAATAAATAATAAAGCTTTGTAATTCTATTTATGAGAGAGACCTATCACTCGTCAACAATCATCGCACACCTTAACATGTTTCGGCATGCACTAACATTCCTTGGCACCTCACAAGTCATGGAACAACTTTGTACCTAGAACATCTTGCCATGCCTAGGATGCCCAAGCACATGTTGGCATAACCTTACACAATATAACACTCTCCTAGAATGTGTTGGCATTCCCTATAGTCCCTCACATTCCCTGGAACACCTTGGCATGCATTGTCATACATTAGCACTTGGCACACATTGGAACCTGGCATGTATTGGAACATTTTATTAGTGTGCCTAGCACGACCCTTTTGAAAAAGATAAATTCCCAACTTATTAACCCTCTTATGTGTTCGTTCCCTTTCATTTTAGCTTGGTTCTTCCTTTTGTTTCCCTGATGCTCCTTGACACATATTGGCATACCCTGGCACCATGCACATCCTAGCATGCCTTGAAACTATTTGGCACATGTTAACTCACACTGGAAATCCCTAGCACACTCTAGCACTTATTGACATGCCCTGATATTCCCTAGCATGCCTTACCAATGCTTAACATACCTTGTCACTCCTTCCTTGGCATGAAAGCTAGCACTAATTGACACTCCCTGAAAAACCATCATATTCATTGACTTCTATACATTTTGACCTAGTGCTCCCTTGTGTTTTCATAGTACTCCCTAACAATCCTCAACATGCATTGACACTCTTTAGCACACCTTAGCACTCTTCAACATGCCCTGCCACTTCATAGCATGCATAACACTCCATGACACACATTGGAACTTGGAACATGTTGGTGCTTGGAAAGTCTTATCATGTCTGGCATGAGTTGAGATTCCTTGGTATGCTTTGGCATGGTTTATTACTAAATTTATTTGAGATCAATTATTGGAAAGTAGATGAGAAGAAAGAGAGGAAGATTTGACACATAGAATGCACTAAGACTCGAAACATATTAGCACCTAGTGTTGGTGTCCCTAGCATGCCCCTCTTGGAAAATGTAAATTGATGACTTATTAAGCCTCTTATGTGTTCATTTCCTTGTAGTTTAACTTATTTCTCCCTTTTGTTTCCTTGATAGTCCTTGGCATGCATTGTCACACCCATGCACATCTTGGCATGCCTTAACACCTGCCATATCTTAGAATGTTTGACATGCCTTCGCACTATCTAGCATATGTTAGCATGCCCTAGAATTACCTAGCATGCCTTGGAACTCATGCCCTCACAGCTAGCCTTACATTTTGTCATGACTTGGGAACCCAATCAATTCCTTGGCTACTACAGTTTATGTGACATTAGCATACTTCAGCCGCAACAACTTGACCAATTTCACCTACTACAAGTAGACTGTGCCTTATTCACCTAAGAACTACCTATAAGTCATCTTAGGCCACTCATGTCCAAGCTCAACTTGTCCCACTTAACTACTTACGAAGACAAGGATCACATGTAGCCATGGCCATAAAATAACTAAGCAATGTAGCATACACAGGAAATATTTCACATGCATGTCTAGTTCATATAAATAGTAGATCATTAACTAAGCGTTTGCAAGAACCACAATATGCACAAGACACACAAGATATAACCTACCAAGCGCCCAGAAACTTATACACAACAATGTACAATATGAAATTATCTAGAATAGTTTAAAACATGAGCATGCGGCCAAAGTGTGCCACATCCCATATAAAAATAATAGCTAAAGGCAAAATAGTGGTATGCCCAACACAAAGTCTCCCTTTATCTAAAACTGCTATGTCAAGCCTATTATTGCAATTATAGTCTTGCCTCCTACAAACCCTATTATGAACTTCTACTAACACACTTCATCCTTGGCACACTTTAATTCATTGACACTCCTTGACACACACTCTTATTCATTCCTTTACATGAATTTTTACCTAGATCTTTGTTGTGATGCCCTGACACTCCCTAACACTCCTTAGTATGCACTGACATTATTTGGCATGTGTTAGCACTCCTTTTCATTCCTTAGCATGCCCTGAACCTCCCTAGCTATTATGCCCTCACAAATACCCTTACTTAATTTGCAACTTAGGAACCCAACCAAGTCCTCATTTTACTACAAGAGCTTGACCAAGTTACAGTTACTACAACTCGACTATGTTGTTAAATTGTCTAGCTTGGGGGGTACTCCACAAGCCTAGTAAAATGGGTTTGTGTGAGTTTGGTGACAAAAGTATTTATGGGAAAAGAATCCAAGTGAAGGGGTTTTGGACCGAGGATGGGATTTAAAATTCAAAAAGAAATTTAAAGAGGAAAATTAATATTTCCTAAGGTCTAAGTGGATAAAACCGATAATTTCTAGAGGGTTTCTAAATGGCTTAGGAAAATATATTTAAGGATGCCTTAGGATGAAGGCAAGAAAATCAAGTGAGAAAGAGCTCATTTGATCAAGGAGGCCATGAAAGATGTAGTCTTAAAGTAAGTCAAGTTATAGGGATGAGTAAGGGATGCTAAAGGGAGGCCATGACAATCCAGCAAGAGCAAGATCATCATGTGAAGGTTCAAAATAATGTCACGTACCTTAATGGATTTGAGCTAGGAAGTAGGATGGAATTTTGTTGGTTCTCTTATGGCAGATCGATCTCAAGACAGGTTTCTTATGAGAATATGGGAATGTGATTTCAGTGGTCTCTTTGTGTGAAGGCCACATCAAATTTTGAAATAGTAGAGAGGGTTGATACCCTATCTTGTGATTGTTAGTATGCCACAAGTTCTATGATAAATACCAACACAAATGGAGGAGGGCCCGCACTGGAATTTAGGGCTAGAAAAAAATTAGTCACAAGCGTAATATTGAATAAGGTAACCCTAGTTTTAGGGCCACTGAGATCTGAAGTTGATGTCAAGATTCAATCAAATAAATTCCTAGAATTTATTGATGCATATGAGCTAGGGCGAGTCTCTTATGGAGACAAGAGTTGTTTTCTTTCTATGGTCAGATAGGGTTTGTTCTAAAGAAATTAGAACATAAGTATAACTCCCTATTTAGGGTGATTTCCTAGCATGTTTAATCCATAAGGTATGCCCTTAAGACTATGACAAATCTACGTAGAAGAAGAGGGGCTGTGACCCTTAGAGTGGGATTTATCTCTACAATATAGATCACATATCTAGAAGATGCTTTGCAAAAGTATGTGTGGAGATAGAAAATCCAAAGGAGGATGGAACCTAAGAAGAGGAAATGTTCCATATGAAGAATGGATTAACATGAAGAGGAGTTGATTTTGGTGGACTATCAATAGAGTTTTGGATAGAGATCTGAAGTAACCTATAAACAATTAGTTAATGTATTATTAGCAACTAATTTGTGACCTTCATTCAGTCATCTATAGATTGTTAGAAGGATGATAAGAGGATTAATTAAGATATGTTAATAGATTGGATAAAAAATAATTTAGTGCACAAGAAGAATAGTTTTAGAGGACTCAAATCATTGTTAGGTGGTAGATTTGAAGAGCCCTAGATGAGGGCAGTTTTGAGGGCCCTACATTAGTAAAATAATTGACTGTGGTTGGGAAAATTATGGCATTAAAAATATAGTTTGAGGGTTTCTAGGTGACTGTCAAAGAAGAACCCTAATTATTGTACTTGTGAAGGATAAAAAGACTGGTAGAAGAGTAGGTGTATTGGGCCTAAATATGTGTAGACTTTGAAGGACTAAAGTAGCATTCAAGTGGGCGAGCCAACTAGCCCTAGTTCAATGTATTTCAAAGGATTGATTCAGTGAGAAGAAGGGAAACCTCCATAGCCCTAAACTTTTCATCTTGGAGAGGTAGTATGGAAAAAGTGGGTAGACCAAAGAGTTGTTCACAAACAAAGTTGTGAACAAATGCATATTCCTGAATGTGTGTATATTTCATTGTGCATTAAAGTAGATGTGTTGTGGAACTTGAGTGTGTTTGCATCAAAGGTTCTAAGACCAAACCTAGATTCTCATATGCCATGGAAATTAAACATATGTCTTTTTCACCTAAGAACTACCTATAACTCATCCTAGGCTAATCATGTCCAATCTCAACTCATCCCACTTAACAAGTTACCAAGACAAGACTCACATCCAACCATGGCAGTAAAAAAGCTAAGCAACACAATTTACATGTTGACATGCCATATCGCTTGGCACATCTTATAATTCCTTGGCACTATGTAGAACATGTTAGCATCCCTTGCATTCCTTAGAATTCTTTGGCACTCCCTAGAAAATAATACCACTCATTGACATGCCTTGGCACTCTAGCATGCCTTAGCACTGCCTAGCATATAACATTGTCACTCCTTCCTTAGCACACCTGAAACCCATTGACACTCCTATCACAGAATATTATTCATTCATTTCCATGCATTTTTAACTAGTTTTCCCTTTTGTTTCCATGGCACTCCCTAACACTCCTTGGAATGCATTTACACACCCTGACACTTGGCACATCTTGGCTTGCGTCCCTCACACTCTAGCATTCCTTGGCACTACCTAGCATACCTTGTCACTCCCTCCTTAGCACACATAGAACTCGCTGACACTCCTTGTCACACACTCTTAGTCATTCATTTCCATGCATTTGAAACTAGTGCTCCTTGGTGTTTCCCTGGCACTCCTAAACACTTCCTAGCATGCATTGGCACACCCTAGAACTTGGTTCATCTTGGCATGTTTCCCGAGCCTCTAGTATGCCTTGGCACTGCCTAACATACCTTATCACTCCCTCCTTATTAACACACCTAGAAGTCACTGACATTTCTTGTCATAAAATTTTAGTCATTGATTTCCACGCATTAATTTGACCTAGTTCTCCCTTTTGTTTCCCTAGCACACCCTAACACTTCCTAGCACACATTGGTACACCCTGGCACATGGCACATCTTAGCCGCATGTTGCTCTATCAATCTAGCATTCCTCAACTGCCTAGAATACCATGTCATTCCCTCCTTAGCACACCTGGAACTCATTGACACTCCCTGCCACACACTCATTCATTCATTTCCATGCATTTTGACCTAGTGCACCGTTGAGTTTCCCTAGTACTCACTAACACTCCTTAGCATGCATTAGCACACCTTGGAACTTGGTACATCTTGGTATGATTCCCTAGCACTCTAGCATGCCTTAGCACTGCCTAACATACCTTATCACTCCCTCCTTATTAACACACATGGAACTCACTGACAGTTCTTGTCACACAATCTTATTCATTCATTTCCATGCAATTGAAACTAATCCTCCCTTTTGTTTCCCTGGCACACCCTAAAACTCCCTAAAATGTGTTGGCGCACGTCCTAACACCTAGAACATATTGGTATGTATTGGTCTACCTAACATGCCTTAGAACTATCTAACATGTGTTAGCACTTCTTGGAATTCCCTGGAACACCTTGGCACTCCCTAGTTGTCATGCCCTTATAGATAACATTAATTTTTTTTTTGTGACTTAGGAACCCAACCAAGTCATTGAAAAAATAGTGTTGTGCCTAGCCCAAAGTCTTGATTTCTCTGAAAGTAATTTTTCCAACAACTTATTGTAACTGTAGGCTTTCCTCCTACAAGTCATATTATAAAATTATCATAACACACTTCATCCTTGGGACACTTGGATTTCACTGGCAGTACCTGTCACACACTCTATTCCTTTATTTTGATGCATTTTGACGTAGTTATCCCTTGTGATGCCCTGACACTCCCCAACACTCCTCGACATGCGTTGACACTATCTGGAATTTGTTAGCATGCCTTTTCATTCCTTGGCACACTCTAAAAATCCTTATCTATCAATGCCTCATAAATACCCTTACTTTTTTTGCAACTTCGGAACCCAATGAAATCCTGCCTCGACTACAATAGCTTGACCAAGTTACAATTACTACAACTAGACTATTCCTTATTCACCTAAGAACTTCCTATAACTCAGCTTAGGTTGTTCATGTTGAATCCCAAATCATACAACTTAACAAGTTACAAATGTAAGTCTCACATCCAACTGTGGTCGTAAAACAAATAAGCAACATAGTTTACATATTGACATGCCATAACACCTAGTACATCTAACAATCCCTTGAAACTATGTGGCACGTGTTAGAAACCCCTGCATTCCTTGGAATGCTTTGGCACTCCATAGAACATCCTATAACACCTATAACTCATTGATACTCCCCATCACACTCTTATTCATTCATTTCCATGCATTTAAAACTGTTGTTCCCTTGTGTTTCTTTAGCACTTGGCCCTAACACACCCTAGAATGCATTGGCACCACACCCTAGCGCTTGGGACATCTTGGCATGCCTTATAACTTAGCATGTCTTCACATGCCTAACATGCCTTGGAACTGTCTAAAATGTGTTAGATTCCACTGGAACACCTTGGCACTCTCTAGCTGTCATGGTCTCATACTTTTTTTGTGACTTGGGAACCCAACCAAGTCATTGGAAAAACAATGTTGTGCCCAACCCAAAGTCTCCCTTTCTCTAAAAATACCTTTTCCATTCCTGATCATAACCATATTATTTCCTCCTACAAGTCCTATTATGAACTTATCCTAAAACACTTCATCTTTGGCACACTTGGAATTTGTTGATTGTCCTTGGCACACACTCTTATTCATTCATTTCTAAGCATTTTGACCTAGTTCTCCCTTGTGTTCGCCTGCACTCCCTAACTCTCCTTAGCATGCATTGACACTATCCAACATGTGTTAGCACTCCTTTTCATTCCTTGACATTCCCTAACACTCCTTAGCTATCATGACCTCACAATTACCCTTACGTTTTTTTAGACTTGGGAACCCAACCAAGTCTTGCCTTGACTACAACAACTTAACCAATTTACAACTACTACAACTAGATTATGACTTGCTCACCTAAGAACTACCTCTAACTCATCTTAGGCTACTCATGTCCAATCTCAACTCATCCCACTTAACAAGTTACCAAGTTAAGGGTCACATTCAACCATGACCATAAAACAACTAAGAAACATAGTTTACATGTTGACATGCCATAGAACATGGAACGTCTAACAACCCCTTGACACTATGTGGAGCATATTAGCACCCCCTACATTCCTTGGAATGCTTTAGCACTCCCTATCACACCCTAGCACTCGATGACATGCCCTAGCACTCTAGCATGCCTTGGCAATGCCTAGCTTATAACCTTTTTACTCCCTCTTTAACACACTTGGAACTCACTGATACTCCCTATCACACACTCTTATCAATTTATTTCCATGAATTTTGAACTTGTTATCCCTTGTGTTTCCATGGGACTCCCTAAAACTCCCTGGCACACATTGGCACACCCTAGCATGTCACCATGGAACTCTAGCATTCCTTGGAACTACCTAGCATACCTTGTCCCTCCTTCCTTAGCATACCTAGAACTGAGAAACACTCCTTGTCACACACTCTTATTCATTCATTTCCATGCATTTGAAACTAACACTCCCTTGTGTTTCCTTAGAAATCCATAACACTCCCTGGCATGCTTTGGCACACCCTAACACCTAGCACATCTTGGCATGTTGCTTTAGCCTCTAACATGCCTTAACACTGCCTAACATATCTTATCACTCCCTCCTTAGCACACATGGAAATCACTAAGTACACTCCCTGTCACAAACTCTTATTCATTCATTTTCATGCATTAATTTGACTTAGTGCTCCCTTGTGCTTCCTTATCACTCCCTAACACTTCCTAGGACATGTTAGCACACCCTAGAACCTATCATATCTTGGTCGCATATCACCCTGACACTCTAGCATGACTTAGTGCTGCCTATCATACCATGTATCTCCCTCCTTAACACACCTATAACTCACTGACACTCCTTGTCACCCGCTCTTATTCATTCATTTCCATGCATTTTGAACCAATGCTCCCTTGTGTTTACCTAGAACTCCCTAACACTTCCTAGCACATGTTGGCACACCTTGGCACCTGGCACATCTTGGACACATTCGACCCTAGCACTCTAGCATGACTTAGCACTTCCTAGCATACCATGTCAATCCATCCTTAACACACTTGGAACTTGCTGACACTCCCTATCACACACTTATTCATTCATTTCCATGCATTTTGACCTAGTGCTCTATTGTGTTTCCCCGAAACTTCCTAACACTCCTTAGCACACATTTGCACACCTTTGCACTTGGCACATCTTGGTATGTTTTCCTAGCACTGTAGCATGCTTTAGAACTGCCTATCATACCTTGTCACTCCCTCCTCAGCACACCTGGAACTCACTAACACTTAATTTCCATGCATTGAAACTAGTGCTCCCTTGTGTTTCCATGGCACTTGGTCCTCACACTCCTTAGCATGTGTTCATGCCACACCTTGGCACCTGGAACATCTTGGTATTCCTTAAAACTTGGCTTGTCTTGGCATGCCTATCATACCTTGGAACTATCTAGCATGTTTTATTATTTCTTGGCATTCCCTAACACACCTTCATTAACCCTAGTTGTCATGCCCTCGTGGACATCCTTACCTTTTTGTGACTTGGGAACCCAACCATGTAATTAGAAAAACAAAGTTGTGCCCAACCCAAAGTCTCCTTTTGTCTAAAACTTGTTTGTACAACCCCTTATTGTAAACATAGGCTTTCCTCCTACAAGTCCTATTCTTGCAACAGTAACCAAAGAAGCATTTGTGATTTGAAAAAATAAGTTAGTACACAGGTGAGCCTAGGCCAACCCTTTAAAAATAGCCACAAGGCCTTCCTCTTTTCCATATCCTTGACCACAAGGGTTTAATTGAAAAACACATAGTTCCTTTAAATATTTGTAGGTTGAGCCAAGCACTTCAAGCCCTTGAACTTCAACATAACCCAATATTTACAATTATTTAGACTAATAAGTCCATTATGCACACTTCTCATATTAGAGTTGGGAAAATATTGAGAATACTTGATTGATGCCAACCTTGTAAATGAAAAAACTTACCTACTCATTGGTTGGACTCTATGCCACTAGTTGAAGAAGTATATGTTCCATGACTCAAAGATGATATCATAGCACAAGTTATCGACACTTGAACATAATTTCCATGGATCTCATGGACAAAATATGGTGAGACTTTTTGAATATTAGGAAACATTTTCTCATACTCTACTTAATCTATAGGTGGTAGGGATTCAACTTTTTCCATTTACTGTGGAATCTCACCCAAAAATTAAATCATTGAAGAATCAATCTTATGATAAATCACACCTAAAATCTTATTTTGAAGATATTCGTGATCTCTCATCTATGACCCTTAAAATCAGTGCCCTTTCGAAGGTTGAATGGTGGAATAGAAGGTGTTGCAGTAGGAGGTAAACTCCATTACCCTTCACCTTTGTTAATACATCTAGAGACACCCACAATCTATACCCCTCCCTTGACTCCCTTCAAGGGCATCCTAATAAGAAGAGCTCATGGTTGAAATATTACGACAACAAAATGGGGCACATTATCTCTTTATAGGGTTTCAAGTTAGGGGTATTGGAAAATAATGATCTTATCCCCTACAACCCTTAATACCTTCTCAACACATAAATGAAATGACAGACTGATAACTAGACCCAAAGATCAATCTCAATGTTCAAGGCCAAACCCAAATAGAAAGAATCACACAATGGCTTAAACATTAGCATTGAGTTTTGGTAAAATCAAGGACCTCCTTTCAAGATCATGAGCTTGTTTTTAACATTCTCAGATGGAAGGATTAAAAGCCACAATAAAAAGATGATATTTTCACCTTAGCCTTTGCAACCTTTTCCTAAGATGAATCTATGTAATGGACTAACTTGGATATGCTAGGTCTTGGATTTCTCGAGTACCCAATCAATACTTTTGAGGAAAACTCCCTATCTCCAACTACAATTTAGTCCTATTGAAGAGGCATCTTGAAAAATATTTCTAATACGAGACATTTTTCCTTCCTTTTGATTTATTTACAACAAATCCCAATGCCTCTCCTTTCTTATCTTCCTCATCCATTCTCCAACGAAAAATCATTAATCTTATATCATAAACACTTTATATAGGTAAGAATTGCAATCATTTTCCTCAACTCATGGGCAACCTTTACACCTCAACCCATGGAAGTGGACCTAAGTCCATGGTACAACCCATCATACTCTAAGATGGTTTTAATTATCTCCTCAAAAGTAGGGAATAACACACATTACAATGCCAAACAGTTAATCCATCTCGAACTTGTGGGATTTTTGCCTTCATGGAATACAATCTAGCTAGTGCTCATCAAAGAAAATGCATTGACATCGCTAAAACCACCAAAAGTCCAAGATACACGTAAGATGTGGCCTGCACCTAAGCACTTAGACTACACCTCCATAAAATAATGCACCTTCAACTTTTGATGTCCCAAAATATTAATATCCTAATCCAAAATGACCTATTTGTTAGGTTTGTGTTATTCACTTCTTATTAGATTCTTGCACATTCTTGAAACTCCATGACAAGTGTTGGGTGATTTAATGGTTAGTTAAATCCCTATCATTTAATTTATCAACCTAGGGGTTTCGTAAACTGATGAGGGATACCTATACTATATGTAATAGGTAGTTATCTTTCAGGTTATATTAATCTAAATGCAATTAAAACTAAGAAATTAAATCAATCTAATCTAATCTAATCCAAACCAAACATAAATAAACTAAAATCACACTTGCATAAATTAAAATCACACCACACATATAGAATTGAAATCACTCTTACTAAAAGGAAATCACACTCACACTTGCATAATTGAAAACACCCTTTCTAAAAGGAAACATACTCACACTTTCATAATTGAAAGCACACTTGCTGAAAGTAAAATTACATTTGCATGAAAAGAAATAAAATAACAAAACTATACTATGTTACCAATGTACAAAGATGTAAAAACTGTGGTTGATGGGGGCCCTCCATTCCTCAGCAAGCACACCAAATTACCACCACTTCTTCAAAGTAACAATATGCTAGAGAATCTTGGACTGAACTATTTTATTGATTGGAAGAATAGAAAACATAGATAGATAGATGTGTTCCTTTGAAGAATGCATCCCTATTTATACAAAAGCTGAGGATGACTAATCAATAAATGGAGATCCCACAAATCTATCCTAAACCCACATTTATCTCATTTGGTTACAACCAATCTCCTAAAAATGTAAGGTACATATCCTCCCAAAATCCTCTGATCTATGATTCCTTTTCTTTGATTATGCATATATAATGATCCTCATATTCTATAATTACTCCAAAAATCTTCATGAGTTGGATCTTGAAATTCGATTTTGTAGTTAGAAGGCCAAGTAGGAACCTTCTAGAAGCTCCAAGTAGGCCTATACACAAAACTTATACCACTTTCATGTATATATTAAAACATGTTATTTTTATAATATTTAATCAAAAATTCACTTAAAATACTTAAAAACATGACTTTGGAAAATATAATGGTAAACCCATATGATCATGAAAATGGTTACTTAGTGTAGGGTTATGTAGTTACAGAGTTACGAAATGAGGGTAAAATGATGGACATTAAGGTGAAAGTGGATGACATTTGTGAGGCCCAAAACACCCCCCAACTGAAGTTTTTGCATGTCCTCATGCAACTATTGCATTGATTCACTTAATCATAAGTTGATCTTCTTGAAATGTTTTTCTTCTATATGAGCTTTGGCTCTGTATTGATTCTATTTTAAATTTGCATTATCATATCATTTGATAACTTTATTCCTTTTTTTTTAGCAAAGTATACTTTGAAATCATTTGATTGCAACATAATTTTTATGGATGGTTCTTGTGTGACAACTAGACTTTTTAAGCATTGGTTTTTTGTGTCACAAAACTTATTCTATTTTTGTTTCATTAAAACAATTGAAAAAATTGAATTTTTTTTTAAGTCCCATAGTGACTGTCAGCCATTTAATGTGCTCACCATTACAAAACATTTAAACTATTGGAATCAAAATGCAAGAATAGTTGATTGGGAAAATATGTTAGTTAGAATGAAATGAAATGTGGCATGAAATGTAAATATCCCTTCCCCCCAACTAAAGGTGTTTTCAATTCTTTTGCAAATGAGAAAGGGAATATGAATGAATATGAATGTGGTGAGGGATTTTTCGAAATCACAATTTTAGGATTTAAGGAATTACATGTTTAAAAATTAGAAAATTACATACGTTAACTTACTTGAAAAGTGGAAAAGTTATGTGCTATAGGGATTAATGCATGGGTGTTTTGTGATGTAGAAACCCTCAAGGATCTTCCTGAGATCCTTCACAGACAGTCATATTAGTTGCATCTGTCACAAAGAGGCATGCATATCTATTATTAACAAATGAATATCAAAGCGAGAAGGACTTATTACCTCAAGTCTTAGTGTGGCATTGCTTGTGAGCGTAATGTAGTTAGGCAGAAGACCCCTGAGCCAACTCTAGATCAAAACCTGCACATAGAAGACAAGCATAATATTGTAACATAAAACCTTGATAAATGATGCATGAGAAAATAAAGATATCTAGTTGCATATATCTAAGCCACTCATGCTAACAATGTTGCATAAACATATAAACAAGTTATATACCAACATCACGGAGTGGACAACACAATTGCAGTTCTATATTGATGTAGAAAGAGTGATTACAACCATTGGTTGTATCAGCCTTCCCTTACCCCTCTATCTCCTCTCTCTCTCTCCCCCTTCTTAACCTCTTATGATGCCTTAGTTTGAAACTCTGCTCGACAGTCAAATAGGCAATCCTTTCAAATGGTTCTACCTCTTTCACAATGGCTCTAGCCTTGCATATATAGCATGTGAGGATAGGGTTGCCAAGTCCTTCATGAGTTTCTTTAGGCAAAAGAAGTGATGTTTCCATGTCTTTATGCCATTTCCGTTTGCATACTCCATTAGGAATTAGTAATTCTCCCAAACAGGTCGAGTTCTTATGTTTCCCTGCTTTTGTGAGCTGACATAAGAGAGAGTCTTAGGATATTTCTTAGTCAACTCCTTCTCTTGACCCATAGAAACTCATTAGGGTTCACTAACTCTCTTCCCGAGGTAACACACAGAGTTACCTGAGGCACTAATGCACCCTTAGCCTTGCAAGGAAGCTTTATAAAGTAGGTTTCTAGTGTTTAGACAGTGTTAGCTTGACAACTGGGCCCGTGAACTTGGTCAGTCCTTCAGTCATCATGTCTTTCTCCTCTGAGCTAATGAAGAGGTCATTTTCCTGTATAACATTATGTATATATAAGAGTGTGGCTACTGCTACTGGATCATGGAATATGAAGTAAAAGGATTTGATTTGCTTCTTCTTTCCATTGGTTGTATGAATTGAGGATGAGATTGGAATCTTTATTGCTATGGATGCTGAATTGAGTCCTATTGCAAACTGCTGAAATCATGTAGTCTTCATTCGTTCTTTCTAGATGGCATAATTATTATATATGTGAATAGATGTGTCAATGTCGAACATAAAAAAGAAATTGTTGGATTAATGGACATTAATGAATGCCATTAACCAACACGAGACTACTCACCATTGATGTCAATAAGAGTCAAGATGCATAAGTACATCTTACCAGGTACGAATAAATGTGTCGAAGTCAAGTCACCTAGAAGATCTGACAAACAGAGGACAATGATGTATTCCCACTGTTTATTAGCGAGAGAGATTTCCATTAAGGCATGCTAGCCTCAAGGTACTTGATAGATCTCTAGTTTTGATCCCAGATGATGGGTCAGAGTCGATGGGTCAAAACTTGTTAGAAGGAAGGCCTTAATGAATCCTCCATCATGTAACATGAGTGTACAATAATATTTTTAAGGACTATGGATGAAAATTTTGCATTAAAGAAAGGTTTATTTGACATGAATGAAGAGGAAAATGGGGTGACTTAGCTTTGTAAGGGAGTTAAATGACTTTTATTTTTGGGTTAACAATGAATGAAAATGAGGTAGGGAAGTATGAGAATTGCAGAGGAAATGAGATTTTGGTAGTAGGGAGATGGATAATTATGGATCAAATGCAGGCTTAAAATGAGTAGCATTGCTAAAATTGGTATTTCATTTAGTAGCAATGGTGTAATGGATCTGATTTGGCATGAAATGATCATGCTCTTCTAAAAGAAACATGGTCTTCTCATGCATCTAGTGATCTTCTTTCATCGTGTCCTAGAACCTGCAAATACTTAGCACTTTTTTTTGCAATAGAATGTAAGTCTATCGGGAGAGAGAGGTGATCAGTCTCTCTTCATTTGATGTATACAAAAAAGAACTCAGAAATAGTACTAATAAAAAAAATTCACTGAACAAATTCAAGAAAAATTAAATGCATTTTTACTTGTTTCTTACCAATTTTGAGCTTGAGACCTCTTCTCCATACACATAATGTTTCGATAATAGATCATAAACTATTTTTTCATACACTACTGAATTGTGCTGATACTGCAACGACCAAAAACATATATCGTTGCAATGACTTACCACTTTTGAAACCTGCAATTAGACTCATATGGTGGTTTTTTAATTATCATAGTTGGTTTCTTAATATTTGCAGGGTTTTTATGGAGGTCTAAACCTGTAAATACATTTTTCCTTTTTATTTAATGCTCTACCCTTGTCCATGATCCCATGGATAAAAAAATAGTAAAAATTGAAAATTATTGGATTATCTTGAAGCCAACGCTAAAGCGTATATCTCTTCATTTTGAATCCAACGCACTTTATTTCGCTGAAATCTGACGTTTTTTGAGAAAGTTATGGCTATTTTAAGTTTTTATGAAAATGGAAAAAATGATGAGGGGTGCCACGTGGTAGAGTGGTGACTGGGCAGTGATGACTTGGTAGAGTGGTGACTGGGTAGTGATGACATGGTAGATTGATTACATGGCAATGTGTGACTGGGTAGTGTGATGTTATGGCAGGGTGTGAATGGGCAGTGATGTTGATAGGTGGTGGTTAACACTTGGCATCTTTGGCTTGGCTATCATGGTCAACACATGGCTGTTGTTTATTGGCTATGGGTTGTTTTGGTGGGCCAACGAGGAAGTTCCATGTGGACCAACCATTGGTTGCCACGTGGCATCCAAGTGGTGGCCAAAATTACATGCAAGGTCAAATGGCCTCCATGAGAGTTAAAACCATCACCTTATGCCTATTAACCAAATTATTTACCAACCACACTACCATGTTTGATGTAAAATGTAACCAAAATTTATATTTTCAGGTTAAAAAGTGTGCCCTTTTGGAAAGGGGGCTAGGGCTAAGCCCTAGCCCCTAGACATATGACGCTCCATGTGAGCACGGGTGCAGAGGATTTTGGGGTGGTTTTAACCATCCAACAAATTCGCCTGCGGGTCGGCAAGGCCAGATTTATGTGTCTTTCCCAATTTCCGGGTGCACTGGTTGGGTTTGGGTCAATTTGTAGGCTCATTAACAACAAAATTGGTTAGAATATTAAAACAATCATATCATTCTCAATTTGAAACCAAAATAGGTGCAAAAAGGGTCAAAGAAGGGGTTTTCAATAGTATTAGATCCAATGGAGGCATCAATTTAGCTGTTTGAGCTTTCTAAAGGTCTCTAATTGTACTTTTTATTGTGAATTTAGATTTCTTTTCCAATTTTTATTGCAAAATTATAAAACTGACTTTGTTCAATTGTCTTTTATGATCTTCCAGATTGCAGAGAGAACAAGAAGAGAGCATACTCAACAATATTGAAGCTATTTATTCAATTGGAATGCAAAATTTAAAAGACAAAACACAATGATTTGATCTCTAAATTCAGATTGTGGCTCTCAAAACTTTATATGTTCTCCTCTTTTCCTTCTCTTTCTTCAACCTCCTACAAATTATTAATGTGATGGGTGGATCTTACTACACCACCAATCAAATAAAATTGTAAACAAAATGAAATCTAACATAAAAAAAACTTAAAGACATCACCTACTCTACTCTACTGGAAATAGAAGAATTGATCAAGTGTATGCATATTTCTAGTGTAACCATATGCGTAATAGGATAACAAATATATTCATGCTAAGGTTAGAAAAATGTACATTAAAAATAATCAAATAATGAAATGCCAGTTGCTTAGATAATGTGATTAGGAAGTAAAGAAAGAATGAAGATTCTTAATCGTAAGTGAATTGATCCAACTAGTTGATAATACCTATTGCACACACAAATTAGTCCAATTTTATTTTATTTTATTTTTTTATTTTTTATTTTTTTAATTTAATATGCAAAATGATTTTAACATGTTTTTAATCATGCAACTAAAAATGAATACAACTATAATTGAGTTTTCTAAACTTCAAAATAAACACCTATGTATACCTACCCAACAACGACGCCGAAATGTTGGGTGATTTAATGGTTAGTTAAATCCCTGTCATTTAATTTGTTAACCTAGGGGTTTCGTAAACTGATGAGGTATACATGTACTATATGTACTATGTGGTTATCTTTCAGATTAGATTAATCTAAATGAAATTAAAACTAATAAATTAAATCAATCTAATCTAATCCAATCCAAACCAAACATAAAGAAACTAAAATCACACTTGCATAAATGAAAATCACACCACACTTATAGAATTGAAATCACTCTTACTATAAGGAAAGCACACTCACACTTGCATAATTGAAAGCACACTTGCTGAAAGGAAACACACTCACACTTGCATAATTGAGAGAACACTTGCTAAAAGTAAAAGCATACTTGCATGAAAAGAAATAAAAAAAAACTATACTATGTTACCAACGTCCAAAGATGTGAAAATTGTGGTTTATGGGGGGCCTCCATTCCTCAGCAAGCACACCAAACTACCATCACATCTTCAAAGCAACAATATGCTGGATAATCTTGGACTGAACTATTTTATTGATTGGAAGAACAAAATACATAGATAGATAGATGGGTTCCTTTGAAGGATGCACCCCTATTTATACAAAAGCTGAGGATGAATGATCAATAAATGAAGATCCCTCAAATCTATCCTAAATTCACATTTATATCACGTGTTTACAAACAATCTCCTAAAAATGTCAGATATATATCCTCTAAAATCCTCTCATCCATGATTCTTCTCTTTTGAATATGCATAGATAATAATCCTCATCTTCTATAATTACTCCAAAAATCTTCATGGGTTGGAACTTGAAATTCAAATTTTTAGTTAGGAGGCCAAGTAGGACCCTTCTAGAAGCTCCAAGTAAGCCTACAATATCACAAAACTTATACCAATTTCATGTATATATGAAAACATGTTAATTTTATAATATTTAATCACAAATTCACTTAAAATACTTAAAATAAATGACTTTGGAAAATATAATGGTAAACCCATATGATCATAAAAATGGTTACTTAATGTAGGGTTATGTAGTTAAAACGTTACAGAATGAGGGTAAGATAATGGAAATTAAGGTGAAATTGGATGACATTTTTGAGGCCCAACAACAAATCTACTCCAATGGTCACCTTCCAAGTTCCAATAGCTCCTTTTGCAACATAAAAAAACCACCTATATATGTTGCAACAACCTGGCCAACTTCTTTAGTGGGTTGTACATATATTTCACATTTCTTCTTCATCTTGCAAAGTGGTAGTGCCTAGGAGAGTGTATCCAATTCGATCACAAAATGTTCACTTAGTACCAATGCCAAGTTGCCTTCGTGTAATGTAACATACATCTTAATTTTTCTTCAAAACTTCTAATGGTGCTTAAATTTTTTGTCTACACCTCTAACTGAGACTACAACCCCACAACCTCTCTAAGTATTCAACCTCTTCAACCCTTGTTAGAGTCTTCTTAGACATGTAGTCATGCCTCAAGCGAAACATAAAACTAGCATCCCAAATGTGCATGTTTGTTCCATATTTTAATGCCTCACTAAAGCCACATTATCATATTGCCTAAAATGAAATGTTCATATCTTAAGGCAAAACACCTATTTTTCTTATGGCAACCTAAACTATGCGAGTGACTTGGAGAGGAATCCAATTTCTTAAGATGAAAACATAGGGTATTATAACCCTATTCACACAACAATTTGAATATATTTAACCTAAAGGAGGGTACATACCCTATTCCTTCCAAACTTTTGTTATGCATTTTAAGATACTAACACTTTTGAACTATTAAATCCAGTTACTATAAACTCTCTTTTGTTGGAACCCACCTAATATGCAAGATCACTTAAATGTTTTCAATAACCAAGTTAAGAGTACTTTCACATTAAAATTCCAAAAGTACAACATGCCTACCTCCACAAACTTTAACAACAAAAACATTGCATAAAATAGTAATCTTAAAATTAGATTATTATTATTATTATTATTATAAATATGCCAAAATATAAAATAAATGCTTTCAAACACAACGAAAAACATGCAATAGGGCATTATTTTCTCAAATACAACTAAATTTTTTCTATGTAAGTGGAAATAAAATATTGTATTTATTGTTTTTTAGGATTTTTTTTTTTTAATTTTTTAAAAATTTAAGTGTTAATTTTGATTTATAAAACCCATACTAACCTAAATCTTTGTTTACTTTCCAGCACAAGTAGTATCTTAAGTACTATCTTTTCACTTTTCATAGGGTAGGAGAAAAACAAGATTGAAGGGAGCCACGACTTAGGCTTTTACCAGTGGCAGACACGATATCAAATCCCACCATTGGACCTTCAATCCATTGATGGTGCCAAGATTGGTTCCATTTTTAATTTCAATACATTTACACCCCATTTTCACTTTTCCACACAGAGAAGAGTACACACACCTCAGGTATCTGGTTCAAAATCCATTATTTTTTTGCATCTACGGTTGTATGTTTCAGAATTAATCTATGTGCTGCATTTTTTTTATTGTTTTCAGGGATGACATTGGCATTTGATGAGTTTGGGAGGCCAATTATTATAATAAAGGATCAAGAGTAGAAAGCCTCATTTTGTTACGAGTACAAGGAGATTGAGTAAACTCGATATTTGTCGTGAAATTTTAATGAGTCACGCGACGACAAACTCAATATACCTTTATTGAATTTTAACAAGTCAAATGAGGAAAAATCGAGGAACCTTTTTTAGTATACTGAGTGACAAAAAAGAGGTAAAAGAACTACTCATTCCTTCTTCGTAGATTTAATGAGCCCGAAGAAGGGAAAAACTCGGTGATTTTTCGATTTAAGAGAAAAAAATAGTCCCAAAAAAGAAAGCACTCATATCATCATCGTAAGTGTTTAATGAGCCCAATGACAAAAACTTGAGGTTTTTTCAAGTTAACGAGCGAGAAAAGTTCCTAAAAATAATGCTCGGAGCTTCTTCATAAGTTTTTAATGAGTCTAAAGAAGGATCTCGGGGTTTTTTTGATTTTATGAGTGAGAAAAAAGTCCTAAAAAATGCTCAGTCAATCTTTTTCAGTTTAGTGAGTTAGAAAAAGAGAGAAAAAGAGTTGCTCAAACCGTCATCATAAGTGTTTAATGAGCTTGACGATGAACAACTCAGGGATTTTTTGGTTTTAGAGTGAGAAAACATCCCATAAAAGAAAGCGCTCATTGAGAATCAAACATGGTCATTTCTGTCATTCAATCTGAAAAGTTCTTTCATTAAAACATGAGCAATTTCTGCCAATATGGGGTCATGGCGCATGATAAATATCATTTGAAATGGACTACTTCAACTTTAATGACTTAAATTAAGCTAAGCCATGTCTCCAGAGTGACTATAAGGGAGTTATTGAGCCTCCACTTTCACCATTTGCATCATTTGAGAGCTGTGAGAGTGTTTTGGAGCTAAAGAGGAGTAGATTTTCCACGGACGATTGCGGGAGATTTGGGAGACCATTAGACATGTCGTCAGTCCCAAGTAGATGCCAAAACCCTGATGTTGCATTACTCAACATTTTTTAGCTGCTTTTGGGGTGGATTTTTGGAGATCTAGGGAGCCCTAGATCATTTATTGTGCCTAACGCCCCCTTCTAGGCCTGCAGGGAGTGTTAACTGCCCTTTATGACCTGTGGGAGGGCGTTAATCCTCCCTGTTTGTCACTAGGGGGAGTTAGTACATGTGGGTGCACCCCAAAACCCTTGGCAATGATTTATTGAGCTTTTTTGCCCCATTTTCACTAATTTTGGGGTTGATATGTTCAGGTTTTGAGCCATTATGACTATTCTACAGAGAGAACGAGCACATGACTAGCAAGAATTGTTGATGCGAAATGATCCAACTTGCATACTTGCATTGCGTCGCTATGGGTTGATGAAGTATGCACAGTTGGACTTGATGAAAGGTTAGGAGGACCTTTTGAGCTGGATTATTCAGTATTGGGATGAACAAGAACATGTGTTCTAGATTGGGGACCATGAGCTGGCCATTGATCGAGATGATATACATATTTTTGACAGGTTTGTCATGCAGAGGAGCACGGGAGAACCTCACTAGTGGTAGGCCTAATCCCCGATCCACCCTAGAGTTGGTCTGAGCTTAGTGTATCCCTGAGAGCAGACTCATTAGCAATAGAGTGCTTATAGAGATGATTGGATTTAAATCAATGAGGGCCATTTTATGGATGATTTTGTGCTTGGCAAGGTCGAAAAGTCCCCATGTTGTGACAAAGGCCCAACTGTTGCTTGTAGTTGACTGTGTCTAGCCATAGATATTCAATTGGTGTGAAACAGTTCTTCATCAGTTGAAGGTAGAGTTGACTGCATGTAAGACCCAGACCCAACAAAGTTTTGGGTATGGAACTCTCATTATCTCCTTCATACTTGAGAGAGTGCCAGTTATGCGCCTGCAGATGAGATTAGGTACCCTTTATCTGAGGGAGCCTAGACAAAGGCGATGGGCGTCACTTGATCCTCACACAGGAGGACGACCATCCGACATTTTTCTCAGTGACCAGATTGTGATGATCGACGACTATGCCTATGAGGGCATGGACTTCACAAGTGACCTTGACTTGATTTTTCCACTTGGAAAAAACTGGGGGCCTCAAGGTAAGAAGGATTTTGAGATTACTTAAAGTATTTTTAATCTTTTGAATTTTTATGTTATGTTTTTTTTTTATTTTATGGGTGAACAAGTACTGACATGGAGCTTTTTGCTTGACATAGATGTGGCACCGGTGTGACTTGTAGGCAAGCCTCGCTAAGTGAGGTGAGGAGGCCAACTACCTAAAGGTGTGGGTGATGGTGAGAGTCCCCATGAGGTTCTGAGGAACTTGGAGGGCTTGAGCATTGGTGTGGCACCCCTTCCTATGAGGGAGATCCCCACTCATATGCAACGACACACAGTTGGTGTGCCTGAGCAGTTTCTAGTTCCTCTTCGGAGGATAGCTAGAGCAGTGTTATCTTTTCATGAGAAGTAGACTTTATTAGTAGACACGTGGTATAGCTAGTGGGTGTTTATATCTAGGCTCAGTAGCAATTTTGTGCTTAAAACACCCAAGTTTTGGGAAATTTTCTGATGTAAAAGATTGGATTCGATATAATATAATATATATATATACATACATACATATATTTTGGTATTTTATGATGTAAAATGTTTTTTAAGTGTTTTTGTAAGTTTTTAACTGTGTAAATATTTACTTTCATACTTGTATCTATAATGATTGAGACATATGCTAATATAACACATAGTTTGCCAATGAATCGACAACTGTATTAAATTCTCTAAGAATGTGTTCATATGTGATAACCTCAAATTGACGTCCCAAGAGTTGTACCCTTAAATAATGACGTAACAAGATTGGATTACGAATGTGATAATGATTTGTTAATTACATAACAACAAGCTAGAGTCTAACCTAACCACTAGATTGGAGATGTCCCTTGATGACGCTTTAGTGAGAAGTGAAATTACAGACATGTACTTAGCAATATTGTTGGTGGCAGTACCAAGAAAGACTCCTCCGAAAGAAAACAGTTCCAACTCAGGTGTGTAAATGACCCAAGGAACTGATGCAATGTGTTGTGTGTGACAACTAACACCATCCACGTATCCTACGCATGCTAAGGGTAATGAATACATCTGCATAATGAGAAATATGTATGAGACAAATACTTCAAGAAATACCAAAAAATCCAGTCACATAAAAAAGAAGCAAAACTTATAAATAAAATTACAAAGTACATACCTAGTGCAGTACTAGGCATAATAAATTTTCAGACAGAGCCCGTTTTAGGGCTCAGCAAGGGGGACTCCTTCCTATTTCTGAAGTTCATATGCCCCTTTTGAGAGGGCTTTCATGATGACATATGGAACAAGCCATAAGGGTTGAAGTGTTCTTGCCCACAAGAGGTCATGTTTTTTATCATAGAGTAAAACAATATCTCCCTCTGAATGAGCCTTGACATTTTTGTCGTACTGGGCTTTGACCCAGCGCTTGTGGGCTTCAAGTGCCAATTCAAAATCTCAACGGGTTTCATCCAGTTGATTTAGGTATAGCAGGCACTCTTCTTCGGTAGTGGTGTTGGGCAAGAGTTCAAAGACGATTTGTATGGAAGGAATCTGACACTCGATTGGTAAAACTTCTTCTAGGCCATAAGCTAGTTGAAAAGGCATGAAGCCTATAGCAATTTTAACTGAAGTTCGGTATGCCCACATCACAGGATATAACATTCAATGCAATTGGGTTTTATGGTTCCCTACTAACCTACAGATCATGGTCTTTAAGATTCCATTGACGGCCTCTACTTGACCATTAGCTTGGGGGTAGTAGGAGGATGGTTGATCCTGGTGAAAACCGAGCAATGATGTTAAGTCAGACATCATGTGTTTTTGAAAATGAGACCCATGGTTTGTAACGATCGTGCAAGGAACACTGAAGTGATAGATGACCTGATTAAATAGGAATAGCGTCGCGGTTTCTCCATAGACCCGGAAGGTGGGAAGGGCTTCGACCCATTTTGTGAAATAGTCCATAGCTACGATAATATAGCTGTGTCTAGCAGAGGAAGTGGGGTTGCAAGTTATGAATTCTATCCCCCATTTGGAAAAGGGGCCAACGGAGATAACCGGGTGCAGTAGGGCTGGAGGAGCACACATTTTCTTTATAAACACTTGACAAGGGTGGCACTGCTAGATAGCCTTGATACAACCTTTGAACAAGGTTGGCCAGTAGTAGCCTATGCCCAAAGGGCAGTAAATATGCTAGAAAGATGATCGCCACATGCCCCAACATGGAATTCATTTAAAATGTGTTTTCCCCCCTCATGAGTGAGGTGGCATCGAAGAACTGTATCAAAACCATGACGATATAATGTATCGTTAAGCACTAAATAGTGCCGCACTTGGTGGCGGATGCCACGACGGTCACCTGACGATGGTTCAGGGCAGAAATGTTATGCTTGGAGGTAGGCAATAATGTCACCATACCAAGGGTCAATAGAGTTTATAAGACAGACAACTTCATCTAGAAGAGGATTGTGGGATATCTCGTTAGGATCGACAATGGGAAGGTGTAACAAAATTTTGATGAAGACTAAGGAATTTTTCGCCTTGGCAGTAGTGAAAACCAAATAAAATTGTTGGAGGATCACTATCCACTTGGAATATTTCCCTCAAATGACTTGACGTGACAAAATGTGTCTCATGGGATTCTCCAAGGTGATGACAGTAGTCTATTGCAATAGTATGTAATGTCGGAAGTGGTTGACAACAAAGACAACTGCCAAGGACATCTTTTCCACATGTGAATATCGGAGTTCGGGCCCAACCAAGCCTTTCGATAGATAGTATATCACATGCTCACTCAAGTCATTGTGAGTTTGAACTAAGACCATTCCTAGAGAGGATGACAAGGCTGCCAGGTATAGAAGAAATTTGTGCCCATAGTTAGGAGCGCTAAGGAGTGGGGTTGATATAAATGCCTTTCTCAAGGCATCAAATGATCATTGAGCTTGATCATCCCACATATACATCAATCCATTCTTAAGTAGGCACATAAAGCCTTTTTTCAACTCAACATAATTTATGATGAACTGTCGTAAGAAGTTTGTTTTCCCCTGCAAATGTTGGAGTTACAAAATGGATTGTGGTTTGGACAATTGAGTAATTTCCTTTACCTTATCAGGATCAACCCTAATACCGTACTTGTAGACAATGAATTTAAGTAAGCGTTCATACTTGACAAAGAAAACACATTTATTTGGATTTAGACGTATGTTATAGAACAAACACCTAAGAAAGATAGCTCTTAAATGATCTAGGTGTTGCACTGACTTCTTGGAATGGGCTGGAAGGTCATCCAAGTAAGCTTGAATGATATGTCTAATATCGTGAAACACGTAGTCCATGGCCCTTTGAAATGTTTCTCCATCATTCTTTAAAATGAATGGGAGTTTTCGATAGGCAAAGATTCCCCATGGGAAAATGAAGGCAGTTTTGTGTGGGTATATTAGTTTTATGGGAATCTGGTTGTAACCTGAGCAATCATCCATGAATAAGAATGATTCACAATAGGTGTAGTCATCAATGATTTGGTCGATGAATGGTATCAGATAATTATCCTTCGGACACGTAGCATTCAAGTCCCGATAGTCAACACATACGTGGATGGTTCCTTTTTTTGATCGACAGGAACTAGATTGGAAACCCATTCCGTTAAGGGAATAGGGTAGATGAAACCAACACGTAACAACTTTTCCACCTCAGTCTTGATGGTTGTCGTTTTGTGAGGGTGGACTGGTCAAAGCCTTTGGCGGATAGGTTTAGTGTTGTCATATATCTTGATCTCATGCTCGACAATAGATGGATCTATGCCGAGCATTTCCTCATAAGACCAAGAGAATACATAACAGAATTCCTTAAAAAGGCAGGTGAAGCTTGCAATTTCCTCATGAGTGCAATGTGCTCCAACCTAGATGTTTTCTACAATGCAAGTTGTGAGAAACATATCGATGAGCAATGTCTTTGAAATATTGCCCATTTTTCCCTCCGAGTCGAAATTTTGGATAGTTGTATAAGGTGGGGAAACAATTTCAGGTGCATCGAATGACAAGACTTTAAGAGGCATCATGTTCGAATCAGATATTGAAACACGATGGTGAGATTCCTCCCAAGGTTGCTCTTCTAAACACATGATCTCTCTAACAACTTCATCTGAAGGTAGGACTTGATTGAGGAGATCAAAAGAATAAGTAGTTATGGGAGGGGATTTGGTAATGTTGGCCATGACCAAAGTGACTGGAGATTCAGATGCAAATTGAATGGCCTGGTAGGCTAATTCAACTAGTGAAAATGACATTTGTTCTCCGTAAGTGTCAATTCCTGAAGGGGTTGGAAAGGATTGATTGGTTAGTGAAGAATGGATGAAACCATAGAGACCATCTGTGGAACCACAGGTGGCAATAGAGGGAAACAACCCATCAGGGAAGAGCCCTTCAATAGACAGGTACCGATACTGACATGAGAGTCACATACACCACCCACTAAAGGTACACAGTCGCTGGGTAACTAGGAATAATCAGGGGTGCAAAAGGAAAGCTGGTCCATTGTGACTATCTTTCCATCCAATGAAAATAGGATGATTCGAAAGATAGTAGAGACAATTGTATTCATGGCGTAAGTCCAACTGTGACCCAACAATAGATTATAGTCGAGATTTATATCTATGACTTCGTTGTCCACCGTTACCGTTTTCCCATTCAAGGTGATGGGGTAGCTAGCTAGGTAACCTTTTGGAATGAAAGTGTGGCCGTCGAAATATTTAAGGGAATTTGACGGCGGGGATAGGGTTGGAGAACCCAAAGCGAGCCAACATGAAGCCGACATGATGTAGGTTGAAGCACATTCATCAATGATAGTTCTATGTATTCCTCGCCCTTTCGAAAATATTTGCACTTGAAATGAAATCTAGTGTGAAAGGGGAGGTTTACATTTGTCCATGTCGAAAATTGCAAGCATGGAATCCTAAGGGTTGATACCACCAATTTCCGAAAGCAGGGATTTCCTTTTTGCCAGATAGGTTTGTAATACTTTGAGCGTTGACATCGCTAACTGTGCTCGCGCCAAATCTTCTACAATACTGTAGTTCTGGGCAACACATGCAGATGTATTATGTGTTGTGCGACGAAGTTCCCCTTTTGGGGGTGAAACACAAGATTAGCAACTGGAATTTCGGTATGAAGATCATTAGGCAACAATGGGTTTTGAGTTGAGGAGGCTTCCTCAGCATTAGCAACTGGAGCTCCATAAGATTTGGCTTTGGTTTGTAGATCTACCATTTCAAAGGTGTAAACGATAGATGGTCCTTCACCAACTGATGGATGATGTGAACTGCCATTGCCCCCTTGCGGGGGTTGGGGTTGGTTTGCAACAAGGTTTTGCTGTTGCTGAGAGGGGAAATGAATATTTAGGACCGTAGGGGTCCTATCGATGTCCTTTTTAGTGATGAAATCGATGCATTCCTAAAGACATGGACAACAATATGTCATGTGGTCTTCTACATATATTTTGCAAGGGAACTGGGTGTTTTTGTCCTTTCCATTGTCAGAAGGTGCAACAGCCTTCTGCGTTGGGTTGTACTACTTTGTTGACTACTCTTCAGAAGGAGCGGTCTTTTTCTTATTCTTCTTGTTATTACCACCGAGTTTTTATGTAGACTACACAAACTTTATTGTGGTTCTAGGAAGAGCAGTTGATTTGGTAGAAGGGTCAATTGACAACTGGGCAATGTGATCATTGAGTTGTTTTACAATAGCCCCAGAGGTAGCGACGTTAATCCCATTGGCGTGCGCTTCGGGGTACTGAGTAGCGGGAGCATTGGAGTTACGAGGGGCATTGGGAATGATGTTGTATAAAGTGCCAGACTGTGAATATATCAAATCTAAGTGATAGGCATGACGAATGGATTGGTCTTCCATGACCTCACCACCTAAGGTGACATCTTTAGCGATTTGGGGGAGTAGAGACTTGCAGAACCAATCCACTAATAGATAGTCTGGGAGGGGAGCTTTGACTAGCCTCCACCTATGTCTCTATTCATGTATATGATTAGAGATGTGGGTGGCAGTGTCCTGACGTAATGAAGCGAGGAGTTCCATCCCAGTTTCATAGCGAATGGGTAGCTGGAAGTGCTTTAAGAATTCATCTCTAAAGCACCATAGGTATTGATTGACACAAATGGTAGCTCGATGTACCACTTGGCTACATTACCAGTAAGGGTGTGGGAAAAGAGCTATTATCATCCACCATGGAGTCAGAAAAACACCATAAATGATAGGTGGTGATGTGTGTACCTAGATCCTCCACTTGTTTCCCTTCGAACTTTGGGACGTCTATCGGAATTTTATGTGGGATTGGCAACCAAAGTAAGTTGTGATAGATGGGGTCATTTTTGAGTTTGTGCAAGTCTAGGATATCAAGCGTTGCTAAGAAAGGCAAGGTGTTTGATGCCCCCGAATCGGACCAAAGCGATGACATATGACTTGAGGATCCTTGTGGTCCTCCCATCATGTTGTTTCCAATATTATACATAGGTTGTGTGGTATAGTAAGTGCCTTGGGGTATAGTCCTGTATTGTGAGTTTCCATAGGGGTTGTTAGACTGGGGGTTGGAAGTGCCCCTAGGATAAGGAGTGTCCCCTTGAAACATTTGAGGTTGTGAGTAGGGTTCCCATATGGATTGATTGGGACCTTGTTGAGGGTTCCCGCTCGCCACATAACTAACTATAGGCCATTGACTGACATAAGGAGGGTTCATGTCAATGAATGACTGAACCTGCAAACCTATAAACGGAGGGGGAACTGTTATGTTCTTGCCCGGTATATTCATATTGGGAACTATGCCCCCAGGAATCTGAACTTGGGGGTTAGAACTAAACAATGGATGCCAACCATAGGGGTGGTTGAGGAGACCCGTGCTAACCATGCTATATTAAGCATTATAAGGAGTGCTATATGTAGCACTTGTCGAAGGTTCAGGGGCTGACACAAAAGGGGTAGAACCTAGAATGTAATGGGTTCCACTCATGGTGGGTATCACGATAGGGTTTGAACATGGGATAGATGGGATAGGAGGGTTTACCATTAGAGGTGCAGTATTGATTGTCGACTGGGGAGGTGGTGGTGGACCAAAAGTGTCCACAAAAGCTCACGACCCATTAGTCGTTGATGGGATAGGTGGAAATGTTCCAGTGAAAGACAAAGGAGGTACAAATGAAACGGGAATCAAGAGTGGTCCCAATAGGTTCATGATCGGAGGATTGTATGGAGGAAGGAATCCTTCAGTAAATAAATCTTCTGGTAAGCTTGAATCATGGGGTGTCCAAACTGATTCTATGTTAGATCTCGGAGACCGATTTCCTAAAGACGGGGAATCTGGTACGCTAGGGCTCGGAGGATCCTCTACAATGAGTGGGGGAATACCTAACAACTGTTTATATTGATGATGAGGGCTGGATGTAGCCACGGTGATCAATAAATTTTATAAGTAGATTTTACAATGATATTTATTAAAGTCTTGGTGATAACAATCTGGCACTTAAAAAATAAAAAATAAACTAAGGAAATCAATCAAAAAGCAGAGGAAAATGAACCTGTCTGATAAGCACCAATCACTGGAGATGAAACCTAGTATCACAATGAATAACAAAGAGAGTTGGCCAAATGTACAGTTACAATTACTCTTGAGCATCGCCCAAACCTCAGATTAAGGGGCCAAGTACTGTTGTGAAGACAATCACCCTCCCAAAAACCAAATACATAGTAGGTTTGTCTGTGTTAGGTACTAGGGCAACCCGTCGTAGTCACCTTGTGTTCATCCCTAAAAGTATGGCCACTAAGGATACCTCAAATCACAGACACTAACGAGTGGGGGGGGGGGGACATAGTCGCACACAGTACGCTGCGTGGGTAGGATACCTGAGTCCTCGACTTAGCTTCGATATCCTTGAAGGGATCCTTGATACACAGAATACCCAAAGGAGATGTAAGCAAAGGCGGATACCTTCACTTATAGTCTGATGCTGTACCATATTTAGTTACGCTTTTACTAGAGTGGTCCCAGATAGTATGAGTGCAGAAGGATTTCTCTCTTTAATGGCACTAGTTTCGGTGCATGATCTTGGGCAGTTAACGCACACTACCTATGCCAAGATCCTAGCCCAAACTAATGTGTGTTTACTCTAAAAAGAGTTTTTTATTGATTTATTAGGTACATTTTAAATGTACTTCATTAGAGTCTTTGGTAGGGGTGTTGTCGTATGAATTTATACAAGACTCTGACTCAAATCATGCAAAAAGCAATGCTTGTAAATTTTCACTTTCGATGAATAAGCTACTTCTACAAAGGGAGAGTCATTCATACATCAATATAGATACCATGCATCCTATTCAATAAAATACTAACATAACTGACAAAACTTCAGTGCTCACTAACAACTTTTGAAACCAAATAATGAAGATCTAACCAACTAAGTAGAATACAATAAAAAATTTGTATTTTTTCTTTAATGAAAACAAAAACTTTAATAAGTAAAGCTATTTTCTTAAAAAAAAATTGTTTAGGACATAGATCAGTCAAACAAGTACAATTGCAGGTCACAGAGCAAACTGTGTATCAAGAAATGGTTGTCTAAGGCTCTATACTAGAGGCTACATAGAGTTAGTTTCAACACTAATGCACTATTTGTGAGGGCACAATGCTTTATAAAGCAATGTTTACACTAGCAGACATCGTTAGTGAGGAAAAAGGCTCAAAAAATAGGTTGTGGGGATCAGATCTATGGCTAAGCACTGAGAGAAGGGTGCTGTATAGTTCTGAGTGGTTGGAAAGGGAATGAAGAAGTACAGGAAGGCTTGGAAGAAAGAGAGATCTAGGAACTTTCTGGGAAAACATAGAACTAAATGTAGTCCCCCATGGAGTCACCAATTCTGCTATAGGGATTAATGCATGTGTGTTTGGTGATATAGAAACCCTCAAGGATCTTCCCATGATCCTTGGCAAATAGTCATATTAGCTGTAGTTGTCACAAAGATGCATGCATATTGATGTTTAAAAAAGGAATATCAAAGAAAGAAGGACATAGAAAATACAAGTGTAATATTGCAACATAAAACCTTGATAAACAATACATGAACATATAAAGATATCTAGTTGCATATATCTAAGCCACCCATGCTAAAAATGTTGCATAAACATATAAACAAGTTATACTACCAACACCACAGAGTGGAAAACACAATTACAATTCTATATTGATGTAGAAAGAGTGCTTACAACCATCGATTGTATCAGCCTTCCCTTACCCCTCTATCTCCTCTCTCTCTCTCCCTTCTTAACCTCCTCTGATGCCATAGTCTAAGACTTTGCTCGATAGTGAAATAGGCAATCCTTTCAAATGGTTCGACCTCTTTCACAATGGCCCTAGCCTTACATATATAGCATGTGAGGATAGGGTTGCCAAGTCCTTTATGAGTTTCTTTAGGAAAAAGAAGTGATGTTTCCACGTCTTTGTGCTCTTTCCCATTTGCATACTCCATTAGGAATTAGTAATTCCCCCAAACAGGTCGAGTTCTAATGTTTCCCTGCTTTTTTGAGTTGACATAGGAGAGAATCTTGGGATATTTCTCAGTTACTGCGTTCTCTTGACCCATAGAAACTCATTAGGGTTCACTAACACCCTTCTTGAGGCAATAGACAGAGTTACCCTAGGCACTAACACACCTTTAGTCTTGCTAGGAAGCTTTATAAAGAAGGTTGCTAGTGTTTAGACAACATTAGCTTGAAAACTGGGCCTGTGAACTTTGTTAATCCTTCAGTCATCATCTCTTTCTCCTCTGAGCTAATGAGGAGGTCATTTTCCTATATAGCATTATGTATATAGAAGAGTGTGGTTGCTACTGCTAGATCATGTAATATGAAGTAAAAGGATCTGATTTTATTCTTCTTTCCCTTGGTTGTATGAATTGAGGATGAGATTGGAATCTTTCTTGCTATGGATTCTGAATTGAGTCCTGTTGCAAACTTTTGAAATCATGTAGTTTTCATTCTTTCCCACTATATGGCATAATTATTATCTATGTGAATAGATGTGTTGATGTCGAACATAGAAAAGAAATTGTTGGATTACTAGACATTAATGAATGCTATTAACCAACACAAGACTACTCACCATTGATGTTAATGAGAGTCAAGATGCCTACGTACATCTTACTAGGTATGAATAGATGTGTCGAAGTAGAGTCACCTATACGATCTGACAAACGAGGGACATTGATGTATTCCCACTGTTTATTGGCGAGAGAGATTTCCATTAAGGCATGCAAGCCTCAAGGTACTTGATAGATCTCTAGTTTTGATCCCAGATGATGTATCAGAGTCGATGGGTTAAAACTTATTAGAAGAAAGGCCTTAATGAATCCTCCATCATCTAACGTGAGTGTACAATAATATTTTGAAGAACTATGTATGAAAAATTTGCATTGGAGCAAGGTTTATTTGACACGAGTGAAGAGGAAAATGGGGTGACTCAACTTTGTAAGGGAGCTGAATGACTTTTACTTTTGGGTTAACAGTGAATGAAAATGAGGCAGAGAGGCATGAAAATTGCAAAGGAAATGAGTTTTTGGTAGTAGGGAGATGGATAATTATGGATCGACTGCAGGCCTAAAATGAGTAGTGTTGCTAATATTGGTATTTTGTTTAGTAGCAATGGTGTAATGGATCTGATTTGGCATGAAATGATCATGCTCTTCTAAAAGAAACTTGATCTTCTAGTGCATCTAGTGATATTCTTTCATTGTGTCCTGGAACCTACAAATACTTAGCACTTTTTTCTGCAATAGAATGTAAGTCTATTGAGAGAGATAGGTGACTAGTCTCTCTTCATCTGATATATACACAAAAAAGACTCAAAAATAGTATTAATAAAACAAATTCATTGAACAAATTCAAGAAAAAATAAATGCATTTTTCCCTGTTTCTTACCAATTTTGAGCTTGAGAACTCCTCTCCATACACTTAATGTTTCGAAAAGAGATCATAAACCATTTTTTCATACACTACTGAATTGTGTCGATTCTAAAACTACCAAAAACATAGATCATTGCATTCCCTTGACACTTTTGGAACCTGCAATTAGACTCAGATGGTGGTTTTTTAATTATCACAGTTGAGTTCTTAATATTTGCAGGGTTTTTATGCAGCTCTAAACCTGTAACTATGTTTTTCCTTTTTCTTTAACGCTCCACCCTTGTCCATGATCCCATGGATAAAAAAAAATGGTCAAAATTCAAAATTATTGGATTAGTTTGAATCCAATGCTAAAGTGTATATCTCGTCATTCTAAATCCAATACATGTAATTTCGTTGAAATCTGATGTTTTATGAGAAAGTTATGGCTATTTGAAGTTTTTATGAAAAATGGCAAAAATGATGAGGGGTGCCACGTGGCAGCATGAGGGAGTGCTACATGGTAGCATCTGAGGATGCCGCATGGAACAGTGGTGACTGGGCAGTGATGATGTGGTAGAGTGGTGACTGGGTAGTGATGATGTGGCATAGTGATGATGTGGTTTTGATGATGTGGTTGAGTGAAGATGTGGCAAGGTGTGACTGGGCAGAGTGATGTTGTGGTAGGGCGTGACTGGGTAGTGATGTTGACAGGTGAATGGTTGACACTTGGCATCTTCAGCTTGGCTATCATGGTTGACACATGGCTGTTGTTTATTAGCTATGGGTCACTATGGTGGGCCAATGAGGAAATGCCATGTGGCATCCTCGTGGTGGCAAAAATTACATGGAAGGTCAAATGGCCTCCATGAGAGTTAAAACCATGACCTCATGCCTATTAACCAAGTTATTTACTAACCACAGTACCATGTTTGATGTAAAATGTAACCCAAAATTTATATTTTTCAGGTCAAAAAGTGTGCCCTTTTGGAGAGGGGGCCAGGGCTAAGCCCTCACCCCTAGCCATATGATGCTCCATGTGACCACAAGTGTAGAGGATTTAGGGGTGGTTTTAACCATCCAAAAAATTCTCCTACCGGTCAGCAAGGCTGGATTCATGCGTCGTTCTCAATTTACGGGCACACCGGCTAGGTTTGGGTCGATTTGTAGGCTCATTAACAACAAATTTGGGTAGAATATTAAAACAATCATTTATTTCTCAATTTTAAACCAAAATAGGTGCAAAAAGAGTCAAAGAAGGGGTTTTTGATAGTATTGGATCCATTGGAGGCATCAATTTTGTCGTTTGAGATTTCTAAAGGTTTGTAATTGTACTTTTGATTGTGAATTTAGATTTCTTTCCAATTTTTATTTCAAAATTATAAAACTAACTTTGTTCAATTGTCTTTTATGTTCTTCCTGATCACAGAGAGCACAAGAAGAGAGCATACTCAACAATATTGAAGCCATTTATTCAATTGGAATGCAAAATTTAAAAGACAAAACACAAGGATTTGATCTCTAAATTCAAATTGTGGCTCTCAAAACTCTATATGTTCTCCTCTTTTCCTTCTCTTTCTTCAACCTCCTACAAATTATTAATGTGATGGGTGGCTCTTACCGCACCACCAATAAAATAAAATTGAAAACAAAATGAAATCTAACATAAAAAAACTTAAAGACAACACGTATTCTACTCTACTAGAAATATAAGAATTGATTAAGTGTATGCATATTTCTAGTTAACCATGTGCGTAACAGGATAAAAAATATATTCATGCTAAGGTTAGAAAAATGTACATTAAAAATAATCAAAGTATGAAATACCAGTTGCTTAGATAATGCAATTAGGAAGTAAAGAAAGAAGAACATTCTTAATCATATGTGAATTTCTCCAACTAGTAGTCAATACCTGTTGCACACACATATTAGTGCAAAATGTTTTGATTTTTTTTTTTTAAATTTAATATGCAAAATTATTTTAACATGTTTTTAATCATGCAACTAAAAATGATTGCAACTATAATGAGTTTTATAAAATTCAAAATAAACACCTATGTATACCTACCCAGCAACGATGCCGAAATGTTGGGTGATTTAATGGTTAGTTAAATCCCTATAATTTAATTTTTCAACCCGGGGGTTTCGAAAACTAATGAGGTATACATGTACTATATGTACTAGGTGGTTATCTTCCAGATTAGATTAATCTAAATGAAATTAAAACTAATAAACTAAATCAATCTAATCTAATCCAATCAAAACCAAACATAAAGAAACTAAAATAACACTTGCATAAATGAAAATCACACCACACATAGAATTGAAAGAACTCTTACTGCAAGGAAATCACACTCACACTTGCATAATTGAAAGCATACTCACTGAAAGGAAACAAACTCACACTTGAATAATTGAAAGCACACTTTCTGAAAGTAAAAACAGACTTGCATGAAAAGAAAAAAAATAAAAAAAACTATACTATGTTACAAATGTACAAAGATGTGCAAACTTTGGTTGATGGGGGCCCTCCATTCCTAAGGAAGAACACCAAACTACCATCACATCTTCAAAGTAACAATATGCTAGAGAATCTTGGACTGAACTATTTTATTGATTGGAAGAATAAAATATATAGATAGATAGATGGGTTTCTTTGAAGGATGCACCCCTATTTATACAAAAGTTGAGGATGAATGATCAATAAATGAAGATCCCTCAAATATATCCTAATTCCACATTTATATCATGTGGTTACAACCAATCTCCTAAAAAAGTGAGATATATATCCTCTCAAAATCCTCTCATCCATGATTCTTCTCCTTTGAATACGCATATATAATGATCATCATTTTCTATAATTACTCCAAAAATATTCACGAGTTGGAACTTGAAATTCGAATTTTTAGTTAGGAGGCCAAGTAGGACCCTTCTAGAAGCTCCAAGTAGGCCTACAATATCACAAAACTTATTACCACTTTCATGTATATATGAAAACATATTAATTTTATAATATTTAATCACAAATTCACTTAAAAACGTTAAAATAAATGACTTTGGAAAATATAATGCTAAACTCATATGATCATGAAAATGCTTACTTAATGTAGGGTTATGTAGGTACAGAGTTACGGAATGAAGGTAAAATTATGGACATTAAGGTGAAAGTGGACGACATTTTTTAGGCCCAACAACAAATCTACTCCAATGGTCACCTTCCAAGTTCCAATAGCTCATTTTGCAACACAACAAAACCACATATATATGTTGCAACAACCTGACCAACTTATTTAGTGGGTTGCACATATATTTCACATTTCATTTCCGTCTTGCAAAGCGGTAGTGCCAAGGAGAGGGTATAAAATTCGATCATAGAATGTTCACTTAGTACCACTGGCAAGTCGCCTTTGTGTAGCGTAACATATATCTTAAGTTTGTTTCAAAACTTCTCATGGTTCTTAACTTTCTTGTCTACACCTCTAAGTTAGACTACAACCTCACAACCTCTCTAAGTATTCCACCTCTTCAAACCTTGTTAGAGTCTTCTTAGATGTGAACTCATGCCTCAAGTAGAACATAAAGCTAGCATTGCAAATGTGCATGCTTGTTCCATATTTTAATGCCTCACTGAAACCATATTATCATATTGCCTAAAATGAAATGTTCACATCTTAAGGAAAAGCACCTATTTTTCTTATGGCAACTTAAACTATGTGAGTGACTTGGAGAGGACTCCAATTTCTCAAGATGAAAACGTAGGGTATTATAACCCTATTCACACAACAATTTGAATATATTTAACCTAAAGGAGGGTATATACCCTATTCCTTCCAAATTTTTGATATGAATTTTAAGAGACTAACACTTTTGAACTATTAAATCCAGTTACTATACACTCTCTTTTGTTGGAACCCACCTAATATGCAAGAGCACTTGAATGTTTTCAATACAACCAAGTTAAGAGTACTTTCACACTAAAATTCCAAAAGTACAACATGCCTGCCTCCACAAACTTTAACAACAAAATCATTGCATAAAATAGTAATCTTAAAATTAGATTATTATTATTATTATTATTATTATTATTATTCCAAGATATACAAGAAATGCTTTCAAACACAATGAAGAACATGCAATAGGGCATTATTTTCTCAAATACAACTAAAAATTTACTATGTAAGTGGAAATAAAATATTGTGTTTATTGTTTTTTAGGATTTTTTTTTTTATTGTTTTTTTTTTAAGTGTTAATTTTGATTTTGAAAACCCCTACTAATCCAAATCTTCATTTATGGTACAAGTAGTATCTTTTCACTTTTCACAGGGCGAGAGCGAAAATAAGATTGAAGAGAGTTGCGACTTAGGATTTTACCAATGGCAAGATCGATATCAAATCCCACCATTAAACCTTCAATCCATTGATGGTGCCAAGTTTGGTTCCATTTTTAACTTCACTACATTTGCACCCCATTTTCACTTTTCCACACAGAGAGGAGTACAGACACTTCAGGTATTTGGTTCAAAATCCACTATTTTTTCGAATCCATGTTTGTATGTTTCAAATTTAATCTTTGTGCTGCATTTTTTTATTGTGTTCAAGGATGACATTGGAATTTGATGAGTTTGGGAGGCCAATTATCATAATAAATAAGCAAGAGTAGAAGACTTGAATGAGAGGCTTAGATGAAGGTCAAGATTGCAGCCACCAGGGTTGCTGTGAGAATCCTCCACACCTCACTCAGCTTCAAGGGAATAGACAATATGCTCCAGAGCCCTGCCGATGATGTCACCACCAGTAAGATTATGTTCCATTTATTCATTCTCTATTTTTGGATCGGTGAAACTTCTTAAATTATGAAAATAAGTAGAATTTACTTTAAAAGAAGTATGATTCATTAGTAGAAATTACAGAAAAAAAAATTGTAGATATTCTACAAAGAGTGAAATAAGAAAATACTCTGTAATATTTTCATTCTTTCTCACAAACTGCAAGGCCCAATTCCACAATCCTAGAGAAATTCCACAAACCTTTATGATGTAAAGGGGTAACCAATCAGTGAGTAAAAGTGTAAACCAAACCTCCAGTGATTCTACAAATTGTTTGGATGTACAAGAGTAGTCAATCAACTAGAAAAGACTATATTCATTGAAACCCTCCTTCGACAAACTGTATGAGGCATATTCAAATACTAGACTACACTATCTTAGAATTTTCCCTATTTAAGATTTTATCTACTTAATTCATATACCACACATTTTAAAGTCTATGCTGGAATTCTAGAAAACTTTTGTTTTTGAAAAAATGGAAACCACACTAAATATGAATCTACCTTTCCTTCAAAACGTTACCGATTACAATGTGAATGAAAGCCATTCTACCAAGTAACAAGGACAACAACTTTAGAGTACAGAACACCTTGACAAGTACTAAGGTCATGATTTCAAATCTTGATTGATTAGTAACAACAAATAAGGGGACCTATAATGCATGTCAGCCCCTACCAATTAACACATATAAATTTTTGAAACTGTATTTTCCAAGAAGATTTGTCTTTTCACCTATTGAATGTTTTGGAAAATGATCTTCAATGTCAGTATGTGCTTCTCTCCTTTTCAAATGGCTAGTGTTCTTCCCAACCCTTAAAATTTTGTTGCTACCACTTCCTTTTAGTGCTAGTAGTGTCATTTGTTATAATTGAAGCATTGTGACCATGCTCACAACTATTAGTGCAACCTTGGCTACTACACCATCCATTATATGCAGTGGATTTGAATTCTTCAAGAATTGGATACTAAAATTAAGAAAAAAGAAAGGCCATTCTGACATTTGTTTTGTAAGTTTTTAGTATTTTCATCGATTTTGTCATTTTTATTACAACATACTATTTTATTTTCTTCTTTGGTTGAAGAATTTTGGTGAGCACAACGATTTGAATGTATATCCTCTTCCTCATATCTAACACTAGAAAATGCTAGTGCTTCTTGAATAACAATTAATTCTCTACCACGATGTTCTCTGAGCCTTCTTAGAAGAATTGTTAGCATAGGGGATCCTGAACCAGGTTCAGAGTTAGTTGTGCCAACCAACAAAACCCTTCACTACTAGCCCTTTTAGCAACAACCCGCGTAGCACGGGCTGTAGTCTCACCCAAAGCAATATGGGGGGATGATGGAACCAAGTTTCTGCATCCAGAGATCAATGTGATGTCTTTTAGTGACCTAGATCTTCCTTTGCGCAGATCTATAATCCCTTAGGGCTCGGTACTACAACTATATTCAAACAGTCTTGAGACCTTCGTGAAGGTCAATGATCGGACTTTGTGGACCCTTATAAGTTGATTTACCCATTCACGCTCATCAACGAACAACCCTTAATTAGTGTTCATGTAGATATACTTAAGTTATTCAGTAGCATAATAGAATTCAACACAGTCCTTGCAGAATTACATAAACATGCTTGCGTACATCATCTAACAGTTTATTCAATAGAATCGCACATCATTAGATCAATATTTCATACACACAGTATTCATTCACAACATATACTGAAAGAAAAAATAAACAAGGATAAACAGATATAAACAATTTTTTTTCAATAATCTTCTTTATTGATCTTCAGTTCAAGTTTATAGACTCAACACTACCCTGCGCATTCAACTACAGGGGTCCATGCACTTAGCTGCGGACTCTACCTAAGCCTCTGCACACTCAGTTGCAGAACCTTTTTCTCCTCTCATACTCACTTCTATGTGCTAAGAATTCTCTTTTATCGACCCATTACAACCTAGATTATGCCTTAGTCTCTCTAAGACACACCTGCTTATAGCTTTTTACATACAATCCCATGGTTTGCGGACCATGGGTGGATCTCAAAATTGACTCAACTTTTACATAAACGAGGGGCTAAAACCCCTTTGAATCCTAACCATATACGTGCTCCGCATCCATAAATCGCAGAGAATTTACATTACTTACAACATGTACATAAAAAATTGGGCTATTTTAACCCCACAACTGACCCAGGGGACCCCATCCTAATAGGCCCCCAACACAAAGATCTTGACTTGCCCTCAAGTCAATCGGTTAGTGTTGCAATCTTTCTCCAAAGATCCCCAGCTCCCCCTAAACCACTGCAACCTTGAAAACACTTTGCATAGCTATCTACTTGAATTCTTAGACTAATTTTTCTGTAGCTAGTCCTTCTATGACCAACCTCATTGTTTGTTGCGTCTGCTGCAAGCCCTTGAGCTTATCCTGAATGGTAGTCAAGATCTGATAAGATTCTTCTAACCAAGGCTCCAGCCTAGCCTTAAGAAAGGCCTCCTTCTTCTGTGTTGCTTCTACCTACGTGAGGAGTTTCTTCCCTTCCTATAGTTTGGCTAGGCGCTATGCTGGTGCAATGGAGCCCACCGTTGCCCTAACCTTGTCGTATTGCCACTGCAGCTCCCTGATCTCAGTATTCAGTGTCTATAGGTTTGGATCCTCCTATAAATTTTTTACCAACTCCATGGCCTACTCAAATACTGCTATGCAGTCTACAACTGTGGAATCCAGAGTGGCCAATCCTTCCTTGATTGCGGCTCTGCACTTCTCTCAGAGTTCTGGCATAGTTGTAAGCCACATATTCAATTGCAACTCAGTGATCTTCATGTTGAGTTCAATTGAACTCCATTAACCTCTCCCTTTTCTTTGCGCACACTAGCAGCTAACTTCCTTATCTTCACTTCTAGCTATGCAGCTTTGGGAATATGAAGCTCAAGAAATGTTCTACATGCCTCTGCGCCTGCTGACTCCAGTCATGAACTATGCACCTGGAGCGCTTCCTTTTCCTATAGAACCTGCATCTTCTCAGTGAACAAAAGCTGATTATTAACCTTTATTTCACTAACAAAACTGAGTGCTTGCTGTTCCTGGATGCGAAGTTCCTCCACGAATCCATGTAATAGTGCATGCAATGACTCCAGTTACATTGTGGTAAGGTTCAAGCCCATCTTTGGGACTCTATCAAGGAGGGTGCACTGTTCCTCGGTATTCGTGCAGACTAAACCTGTAGGCAAGGGGAAGACTTGCACATCCTGCGACGACCACAAAATTATCTCTGCTCATGTACTTTAACCTCTCATTGAAATTCTTGCTACGCCACTCATTTTCCTGACATCATTTTGGATCTTCGTTGCCTAGAGCTGTAACTCTCGAAGATCCTTCTAGATTGCTCCCAATGTTTGTATGTACTAATGTTTGAACTATTACAGTACTTCTGTAGTGACGTCCCTAACTTTATCATTGATCTCATCCATATCGCTTTCTGTGAGCACCATGGGATCAACCTGTGTTTTCTGAGCCTTCTGCTTCTTCCTCGATCCACCTTGTTGTTCCTGTTCTTGCCTTTTCAGAATGAAGGGGGTGTTCTACCCTTCCTCATCTCCGCCACCTTGCCTTGTAATTTCTTCAGTTTCAGTTTTTGGCGAAGGTGACTTGTCACCTTTCTGGGTCTTGTGCTACTCCTACTCTACCTTTTCCTTGGCAATGTGATCCTACTCAACCTGCACCTTCTCTGTAACATCCTTCTTTTTCTATGCGGCCAAGTTTTGCGCAACTTGCTTAGCTGTCTTCTTCCACTGCTTTGCGGTAGCACTCTTAGCACCTGTGATTGACCCAACAACTAGATCTGAAGGAGTGTGCCACTATGCTGGCCATTACACTACTACCTCCTACACATCGGTCTCCGTTACCAGATAGGACAAGTCATGCCAGTTTTGTGCTAGATCCTTCCACGCTTGGATGTATACTTGGTGGAAGTCAACCTTGAATGCAACGTAGGCTGACAACTGTGTGTACAAGGTTGGGGACAACCTTGGACGCTGGTTAATTGCCTTGTGAAAACTCGTTTCCTTTAAGACCCAAAAGATCTTCATTTCAGTGATGCATGCGGGGTCCTTCGTAGCCCATAGGGAGGCGAACTCTATGGCCTCCTATAATCCTTCTTCCAACGGAGGAAACTGGATGTCCTCCAGCAAATCCCATGCAATCAACACGATGGAGAGAAACAACCAAGTGTAATGAAATGGTTTGGTTTCATCCCAAGCCTCATGGAAATTCACGAGGAACTCTTGACATACATATATGGACCAATTGAACAGTACACCTTTCATGCACAAAGCTAGAAGAGACACTAGGGCGCTATAACTTCATCCATGTGACATTTCCTCATCATCTTTCTGGCTAATACCTTCACGACCAACTGAACTGCGGGGAATGAGATAGATAAAATGGAATACCTGTGTGGCTTTTTCACTAGTTCATAATCCTTTTTATCTGCTCAACAAGCTCCTTCTCCCCCATCTTTCCACCAAATGCCTTGGCTGGGTTCAAACCTTCATGTGGTAGATGTGTAATCCTATGAATAAGAATATATGTGATGGGTATAGGCCCTCCTAGCCATAAACACCCATCATGCACTAGAGTGAGCAACTAGCGTATGCAAATTCTATTAATTGGAGTGCGGTGGTAATGTGGCACCCAAAGCAAGTTGATCAACCCAGATTGCTCAACACCACGAACCCATTCCCCCATTTATAGCATTGTGACACTCGTGTCTTCATAATACATGCGCTTCATGAAGTTATATGTCGCTAAGTGTGGGAACTTAGTGTGATCTGCTAGGTCCCATTCCTCCATCTTCAATAAGGGGACTTGCATGAGCCACAAACCTTCAAAGGGCACTTGCTCAAGTAGCAAGGCCATGGAGAAGGTGAATTTTTCTGATTCTGGGTCTTTGGAAATCTTTGCCTTTGCCTTCCACGCATGGATATATTGAGGGAGATTTGTGATGGGCTCTACTCCTTCGGTGTCAACATATTCTATTCCTTGGCCTTCTCCCACCTCCAGGTTTACAACCTTTTGTTTTCCTTTTGATGACTACTTGTCTTTCTTCTATGTTGGTGGGGTGATATGCTTCCTTGGGGAAGCACATACCTGCACTGACCTTTTATGCTTTTCCTATGCTGCGGGTTGATTTTCTTTTACCATGGACTGTTTCGGCCTTGGCGACCTTGGCACCATGGGAATCACAGGCATAGCTTCATCACTATAGATTTTAGGCCCTGGGGCATCAAATACAATGAATTCCGAACTCATAGCTTCAATGGAGTTGGTGGCAGCCATCCTCTCCATAAACAACTCACGGGCTTCAAGGGACACGCATGTGTGGGCAAAGAATTTCTCCCAAAATGCTTGGCTCATTGACAAACAACAAATTTCAATAAAAAATCTAAGGGTGTAAAGGGTTCTCTGCTGGACTGGAATGCGTAATTTATTGGGGTTTTTGAATTTGAATTCGACCGATCCAGCCAAATTCTGGCAATTAATTTTTTTTTTGGCAGAAGATCTTCAAATATTTTGGCCTTAAATGCCACCAGACGGCTCCTCTTAACCATCTTCTGCCTGTCAAGTCATGAATAGTGATTTCAACGGTCATTTTTCTATTGCGCTGCACGACACCTCCCTCTGTGGTGCAATTCTCTGCACAGGACACCATATGTGACAACTTCACCATTTTCTGTGTAGCCCGCCTGCTGCATAGTCCTCCAAACTTGGCAGTGTAGTTTAAAATCCCACACTCCCTTGCAACTGCACGATGCACTAAGACTATCCTGCCGCCATGTAGTCATTTTGTAGGATTGCCTATATATAGCTTCAATCGGCTTCCATTCACTCTTCCCAGAAAGGTTTCTCCATTCAATGTCGTGAGCTGAACTACGCCTCCATCTGTAATTTATTTGATAATATATGGCCCTAGCCAATGCATCTGAAATTTCCCCAGAAACTTAGTGAATTTACTATCATATAACAAAACTAAATCATTTACCTTGAACATGGGAATCTTAATGTGTCGATCATGCCATGCTTTTTCATGTTCCTTCTATACTTGTTGATGAAATCTATCCAAAAATCTATTCTTTTCAAGCTCCATCAGCTGCACAAGTCGTTCTTCCAAGGTCTCGTGATCTACCATGTTCATTAGTGCTGCTATGCATAGATTAGGCATAATATATTCCATCGACATTACAACTTCTACACCATATACCAATCTAAAAGGTGTCTGCCCTGTCAGCTTCTTGCAAGTAGTCCTATAAACCCATAGTACTACAGGTACGTGCACATCCCAATCATTTCACTGCACGTTGAAAATATTCGTTAGCGCGTTCTCCAAAATATTATTAAAGGCCTCAACTATTCCATTAGCTCCTGGATGATACAGAGTGCTCTTTTGATGGTAGACTTGGAATTCTTCCATTAACGCGTTGATCGTCTCATTTAGGAAGTGCATACCTTGATCGCTCATCAACAACTTTGGGCAACCAAATCTAGTTAAGACGTACTCAAATAAAACTTCGCTCCTATAGCCCCTATACAATCCTTCACCAGTTTTGCCTCTGCCCATCTGGTTAGATATTTCATCACGGTGATGATATAGTGTAAACCAGTTTTCATCCCTGGGGGCTGAATTGGCCCAACAAAATCAATCACCCATTTTTCAAATGGCTACAACGATACGTGAGGTTGTAACGGAAATTCATCCCTTCACGATGGTCTACCTATTCTCTAACATGCATCACATGCCTTACAATACACTTTAGAATCCTTGTGTAGCATTGGCCACCATAGACTTGCGTGCAAAATTTTCTGTGCAGTCGCTTTTCCTACATAATGTCCTCCCACAACCCCTCCATGGGCTTCAACAAGAATGTTATTCCTCTCAAAATCTGGGACATACCTTCACAATGTCTCATCTTCACCCATCTTATACAGATGTCCCACAATCACTGAGAAGTCTACTGCGTGCACTACTAGTTCCTTCATTTGCTGACCCTTATATTGTTTTGGTTCCATCCCCGTAGTAAAAAAGTGAATAATATCTACAAAATGATTATCTGCTACGCGCACTGCAAAGAGTTGCACATCTAGCAACCCTTCCTCCAAGTTAGTAGGCTCCTCTTTGACTTTGATTCACGACAAATGATTAGGTCTTGCATTTTACCTCCCCAACTTCACAATTACCTCAAAGTCATACTCTTGGAATAGTAGCATCCATCTATAGATCTTCCCCCCCAACACATGCTTATTGACCAGGTATTTCAAGGCAGAATGATCTATGTACATTTTGAAATCTTCACCCACTAGATATTGCCTGAACTTCTATAGCACGTACACCATGGCCAATCCTTCACGCTCAATTGTTGAGTAATTATTCTGGGCCTTCGATAATTTCCTACTCATGAAGACTATAGGATGGTCCATCTCTCCTTCACTGGCTTGCATTAATACTACACCCAATGCAATGCAAGAGGCATCAATGTGTATGTGAAATTCCTTCTTCCAATCTGGGAATACTAGGATTGGCGCGGTGACCATGTTCTCTTTCAATACATCCAAACTACGTTAACATTCTTCATCCCAATAGAATGTAGTGTCCTTCTTCAACAGTTTCTCCATGGGTGCGGTAATCTGAGCATAAGCCTTGATGAACTTCCTGTAATATCCAGTATGTTCCAGCGTCGTATGCAACTGATTAACGCTCCTTAGGGCCTCCAATTTTACTATCATTGCAATCTTTGCAGGGTCCACCATCAATCCTTGTTTGCATACCACATGACCCGGCATAATCCCAAAGGGAACACATAATAATCACTTCTTCAGATTCAGCGTGATTTGTTACCTGTGACATGTATCCAACATCAAGTGCAGACTTGCTACTTGGCACTTCACTAACCCAAACACTGTCCAGTCATCAAAGTATACTTCCAAGAACTTATGAATGAATTCCTTAAATTCTACTATAACTGTGTGAGAGAATATTGTAGGTGCATTCTTGAGTCAAAACAACATCACAATGTATTGGAAACAACCCCATTCCACCGCGAAGGTTGTTTTTCTCCTATCCTCTAGCGTGATCTTGATCTGATGGTACCCAAAAAATCCATAGTGAATGAGTAGGCCTCCTGCTCTCCAACGTTGTGTAATACTTCATCTATAAATGGTGTTGGGAATGGGTCATGGACATAGGCATCATTAATCTTCCTTATATATATGAAAATCCTTATTTCGCCCTTTTGTTTCTTCTCCTGAACCACCACCGGGCCTACCCAATCAGATTCCTCCACAGGTTCTATGATGCCCACCTCTAGCATCTTATCCAACTCCTAATGACCCTTTTCCTTGTATTTGGGATTAAGATGATATGACCTTTTCTTAATAGGCTTCATGTCTGGCTTCAGATTAATCTTCATAACACCCAAGTCACTTATTATGCCCTTTAGGTTTGAAACATTGGTAGGAAAAATATCCTAGTATTCGCAGAGTAACTCAGTGACTTTATCCACAGTGGCATTGTCCCAATAATCTCCAATGTTTGCAAACTTTGGTTTTGCTTTAGTACCAATGTTGACTTTCTTTGTCTTCAACGACGCAGTGATGTCCAAGTTCTCTATTTGCAGACCTTCAACTTCACGATGCCCCTCTGCCTTTGGAATATTAATATTTCTTGGGTCATCATCCTCCTCTTCAGCAGTCACATTATAACATTCCAGTGCATGGCGCAGTTGGGTGCTCCAATCTAGTTGGACCCATTCCAAAGATTCTTATACTGTTTTGAAGATAATCACCTTGATTTCTTACAGTGCTTCATCAATGCTCGTGAAGCCATCCTCAAAGTTGAAGGTCAAAAAGAGTCCTTCTCTCAATATATCCCACTTTGTGGTGCCATGGAGAAGCTCTACTTCCAAATACCAATTCATAGGTATTGTGTTCAAAGTATGGCAGAATAAGTGTATTCTCTTCCTGTGGCATCGTTCCATAATATTTCGTCCATTTTGCTAGGTGATCACGCAGATCATCCCTCCCATCATATTTCTTAGTCAAACGAGTGTTAGAATGACCAAACCGCAACCTCATCATCCTTTTGTACTCCTGCCACCCATCAAATCTATTCCTATGCATACCCCACCATCATGCGTGTGTAGTGCGAAGTGCCAAATCTAACGCTTGGAAGCAATGATGTGTTGGGACTTCATGTTCAAATGCATCCAAAAACTTATCCACGTCAGTTAAACCATCATAATAAGGTAATTTCCTCACCTTCGATGAAACATAATGCAACGATTTAGTCATCATATTGCATCACAGCGCGGATACTTCATGCAACCAATTCTGCAAGTGCTCCAACTCTTCATCTGAATCAAAGGTGAAAGACTGGTTCAGTGTAGTGCAACCCTTCTACAGGGTCCAATGGCACTACAACCCGAAGTGATTTTCTCTCAAATGACATTGTCCTCTTCTTCAAGTTGATGACTCCATTCATGTCAATGGCCCAATCAATTCCAAGGAGCATGGGGTATGGATTGCTGTCATCAACGATCTATATCACTTCAAATTCGACGATCGTGCTCACACCTTCTATATCAACTATTACTCCATATAATCATCCCATTGGAATGATCTTCTGCTAGTTTGAGATTCTGAGTTGAATTGAAGAGCACTATAGTGTAGCCCTCTCCATTCTTTCCCATGTTTGTTTTGGAAAAACGTTTGCATCAGACCGCAAATCCAAAATGACCTAGTCCATCTCATATTATCCTATCTGTGTGGTGAGCCTCATCTCGCACCCTGTTCTTGCCTTATGTTTACCAATTTTTTTGACTATGCAGTGTCCATCCGGGACATTTTCTTTGTTGGCACATTTGTTTATTAATTTCTGCTGGCCTTTCACAACTTTTTTATTGCACAACAGTTTCATGCAGGTTTCTAGGAATGTGGTAAGGATAGAGGGATCAACCTCTATAGGCACGCTATTTTCTTGTAATTTATTCTTTCTTGCTAAGGTGGAGGCCTTAGCGAAGCTCTTCTTGGCTTCCATAAAATTTTCATTAGTGCCCTCTAGATCAAAACCAACCTCCTTTTTTGGGGCCTTGCGGACCCATCCATCCTCTTCAGGTTTTTTTCCTTTATCATCACCAGTCGTTATTCTACTCCTCAACACTATATTAACATTCTGATCTTCCTCACGAGGCTCAACTCTCATAATTTGTAAGTTCTATGTAGGTTTCTAAGGATGCACCTTTTTCTCCTGCGTCTTAGCTATCAGCACCAGGAATTCTTCTATAGTGTGGTAAAATTGGCTGCAGTATTGACATGACGGGTGTGTCTGATTCTAACGCTCCCGTGCATAGTGCCATGGTATTCCACAATTATATAAAATAACTTTTCCGTGACCTCTACCAAGTCCTCCTCTATGACCTTGTCCTCTTCCTTGATAACTTCCACATGCTCCTCTAGCGCCCTGATATGGAGGCCGAGTCTCTATTTGTATCCAGTACGTAGGAATTCTTTCCATCATCAATTCATAGCTACGACAGTGGTGATCATCATGGCCCATAGATTTACAAAAGTCACAGAACAACTGTTGTGGTGTCTGAATGAACTTTTGAATAAAATGACAATTATCCATTGTGTTTTTTCCAGTAACCTAACAAATAGCACAACCTCAATGCTCGATCCTGCAGGAGCTTCTAGCCTCAGGGAAATCGGTCCCCCTCCTATGATATTGTTCACAAATACGAGACATTTGTCTTTATCATGCCCCTGGCTCTTACACTTCAGACACCAGACTTTTATGCACATCTCCAACTTAGCCTCCTTGTCTTTCTTCAAGCTCTCCAATTGTAAGCATAGGCTTTGTAACTAAGAGTGAATTTGTTGTACCCCCAAGGTCACATCCTGCATAAGAATCTCATGCAACCTCATTATGATTTCCAGAGCTTATTCCTGAGTTCCTATATTCTATTGTGAAAAATCAATCCTCATGTGGGGCAGAAGCAAAGCTATGAATCACTCGTGATGCTGACTATTTGTGACATGCATATTAGCTTCGCGAATTACACACTTCAACCTTTTCTCTAACTCCCAAGGCATCTCATCAACCCTCATCATGATGTCCTTAAATCCAAATAATGACTGCGAGTTAGACTTAGGCTTACTAAACTCTTTGTTCAAAGTAGTCTTAGTCTCTGCTAGCATTGCCAAAGGAGTGTCAGAACAATACTTAATATACTAGGTCAATGCGCGATCCTGCAGAGTGGTAACCAGCTACACCTTCTTTATATTATCATTAGTAATCTGTTCCACTGTCCACACAACATTTGCAATAAACCAAAACTGATCAGTATCTTCACTCCCTATGCCCTTGAAAATCAACACCTTCATTGTGTTCGTCATGTTGAAAGGAGGTGTTGGTGGTGGAGGTGTGTGCGAAGGTGTATGCGGTGGAGGTGGAAGTGGAGATGGAGTGGATGGATGATGTGTCTGCGAAAACCCTGTCTTATCAGTTGGAGAACACTCCTCGATGAGGCTTGTACTTCTCCCTCGTCATTACTCAAATGAGGTCCAATCAGTGGGCTATATTCGAGACCTGATTTCTCTTGATCCCTAAAGAGTTTTCCACTTCATGAAGCTCCGAACATCAAGTTAGTGGCATAACCCATTTTTCACATAAAAAAATCTTAATCGAAGTATTCAAATATCTTAAATACTTACCTCGTCGTCCCTTGAAAAACCTTTTCTCTGCCTTCCTATAGCTGACTGAGGTATCAACTATGAATTCTATAACAAATCCTCTTATAATTTGATCAAGCCAGTGATCGACACCCCGCACGATTTTGTCTTCAGAGGCTTCTAATTGTCATACCAGTTCTAGAGTCCACACTATTGGACCATCAAGCTTCCAACTCCCTTCTCCATCTGCCAACTTAGCTAACCACTCGTATAATTCGATCAGGAATGTGTAGAAGAAAATTTCGTGTATCTCCGTATAAAAATACCTATCCAACCACTACTACTTTATGAGGCACGGATTCCTGTTTTCCTGTATGATGAATTCATGAATTTTTCTATCCAACCACTTTTCAACTTCTTTCTTCATCAGGTTCTAATGATGTGACTTCACACATATCCTTCAAGAAGATCTCGACCTTGAAAATGGAACCATTTGTTGTCTTACGGGGTCCTGACCCAGGTTCATAGTTAGTTATGCCAACAACCAAAACCCTACACTACTAGCCCTTTTGGAAACAACTTACATAGCATAGGCTGCAGTCTCACCTGAAGCAGTATGGGGGGATGATGGAAGCAAGTTTCCACATCCAGAGATCAGTGTGATGTCTTTTAGTGCTCTAGATCTTCCTTCGCGTAGATCTATAAGCTCTTAGGGCTCGGTACTGCAACTCTATTCAAACAGTCTTAAGACCTTCATGAAGGTTTATGATTAGCTTTTGCAGACCCTTATCAGCTAATTTACCCACTTACGTGCATCAGAGAACAACCCTTAATCAGTTTTCACATAGATCTACTTAATTTATTCAGTAACATAACATAATTCAACATAGTCCTCGCGAAATTACATAAACATGTTTGCGTACATCATCTAACCATTTATTCAATGGAATCGTGCATCAATAGATCAATATTTCATACACAATATTCATTCATGGCATATATTGAAAGAGGAAATAAACAACGATAAACATATATACACAAAATTTCTTCAATAATATTCTTTATTGATCTTCAGTTCAGGTTTACAGACTCGACACTACCTTGCGCACTCATTGGCTGGGGTTTGTGCACTCAGCTATGGACACTACCTAGGCCTCTGTGCACTCAGCTGCAAAGCCTTTTTCTCCTATCTGACTCACTTCTATGCACTAAGACTTCTCTTCTATTGACCCATTACATCCCAGATTATGCCTTAGTCTCTCTAAGACACACCTACTTATAGCTTTTTACATACAATCCCATGGTCCGCAGACCATGGGTGGATCTCAAAACTGACTCAACTTTTACATAAAAAAGGGGCTAAAACCCCTTTGACTCCTAACCATCTACACACTCTGTATCAAAAAATCACGAAGACTTTACATTGTTTACAATAATTACATCAAAACATGGGTTATTTTAACCCCAAAACTGACCCAAGGGACCCCATCCCAACAAGCATGAAGCAACTTTTTTCCAAAGGCATTAGAGTTACATATTTATCCACTCTTTTCTAGACTTGCAAGGTCTATTCAAGAAAATACAGGTTTAAACTGCAACCCTTATCGAATAAAATTTGTTATAAGTCCAATGGTGAAAAGTTGAAGACCATTTTAGAAAGTCTGTGTTTTTAGGTAAAGGAATGCTTAAGAAAATAATGATGGAGAAACACCCTCATGAATAATCTTTCACATTGAAAAGCTAGTCTGCAAAGATGCCCAATTTTTCAAGCCAAAACTTAACCTATATATCAAAGTTACTATTATCCTAAAAGTATTAGAAAAGTCTAAATCAAAACAAAAGCTTATGTTCGAGAAATAGACAACATCACAAATTTAGGTCAAGAAAATTGTCGTATAGAAAACTCATATTGAACAATCTAGTGATTGTAAAACTTGGAAAGATTGACCCAAATTAAAATATAACAATAAAAAATTCAAAGGAGAAAGAAATTCAAGAAATTCATTAAATTGATGTTTTGTCAAATACAAAACATCAAAATTTTAGGCATACGAAGGAGTGAATGAAATAACGGTTTGTTCCAGTGGATCTGTAGAAAAGATGGTATAGGTTTTAGATTTCTCAAATAAATTCTATTTGAATAGATCATCTGTATGAACTAGAGGAAGGAAAGGGTGAAGTGTTATTGTTCTACATTTTTGTCTTTTTCACTGAACACTTGTAATAAATTCTTGGTGAGGTTGTTATTTTTCATTATTGAGAATGATTTTTTGAAAACATAAATTTATTAGGAGTCCTAAAAAACCCATGGGGCACTTAGCCTTTACATATTTAACAACTCAAATATGTCATTCGAACACTTTTTGGCTGGATTTTGAGAAAAACACATTAGAAAATATGTCAAAAGAAAAGGCAAAAATGTAGAAGGTTTAGACAATTGGATATTTTCTTTGGGCTTAAAGTGAGTGAAACCTGTGTCTGACGTTTTAGGTGGACACTCCTCCCATCATCAAGGTCAATAAAGGTAAAGAGGAAATGGGTGGAATGTCCACTTGAAACATTAGACACTGTTTTTTCTCACCCATAGTCTAAACCTAGAAGAAATGCCCCACATGAATAACTATGGAAACTTGTGTTTACATATAGGTTTAGGTTATGATGAAAGATAGGAATATGGGATAATTGTTAAAAGATTTGTTTGATCTAAAAATTGAACAAATTATTTTAACCTTAGGAAGATTTTGTAAGCCATTCAAATTGTTTTTCTCGAAAAGATCATGCTTTTATTTCCAGAGCGGAGGTGGAGGGGGATGAGTACTTGAGATGTTGAATTGTTTGGGGGAAGCCATGGAGCCTGAAAGATGGAAAGAAAGGGAAAGGGGACCATGTGGCACATTAATGATTGGCCTAAAATATTTTAGCAGGCATACCATGGATGACAAAGGAAACAAACAAAAAAATTCAAGGGAAAAAGGGACAGGTGGAACAACATTACAAGGCCAGACTGAAATGAAAAACAACCACCAAAGAGAGGTGGGATTCTAAGAGTTACAAGAATAATATGGGGAAGAATTTTGATTAAGAAGGGAGGATAGAGCTTCTATGGGTGTCATACGTAAGAAATAAATCATTCAGTACTGAACCAACATTCAGAAACACACCTCCAATAGCAAATGATGATCCCTGTATGCATGTATGTAATGTTAAGAAGGGGAGAGAAGTGCAACAACGTAGAAGGATCAAGGAGAAATTGAGCAAAGGAAGTTGGTAATGAACGGGAGTTGACTATGCCTCTTGAGCCTCTGTTCTAGATGGTTATGTGGTTTAATACCCTAAGCAGGCCCCCTCACTCACGCTCTAGAATTTGGCTTGGAGTTGACAACTGAAGGTGAATCTAACTGTAACTTGTCTACGATTGGGCATAAAAACATATTCCCAACCTTAGTTTCTAGAACCATCATTAGAATATGAGTATTCATTTACTTGCTATGATTTTACATTAGTTTTCTTAGTATTCAAACACATAATCTATTGACGATATGGGATTTTCATGGTGGAATTCAGTAATATCATTGTTCCTATTTATTGATACATTAATACCTTCATTATCATCCACCCATGATGAACTTACATGTTCTTCTTAATAACAAGGATTAGTAATTTACAAGAATTCATCATCTCAATGTTTTCTTGTCTTTCATTGTCTAACATCGAGTTGCAATATTTCTCCCTCTGCAAGGATGGGTTTAAACTTTTGTTTCGATCGCAAGTTGGAATGGGGTCCTACTATATCTGCAAGACTTATTCATGGAAACAACCTCAGGAATATGACAAAGAAGTATTTACAAATTCTACATTTTATAAATGTTATGTTCATAATACAACTTTGACATCATATAAATGTTATGTTCATATTGTGTTGTAGAGGAGAATCGTATCCCAATAAACAATGACAAAATATCCCGGATAATCTCTTAATACATCATTCATCAATATATGGAATTTTTTGGTGCATTAGTGAGTTCAAGTTCCATGAAAAGTATCCATACAATGGTAAAGTATGTCAACTAGAATTTTTGAAACTATCTTCATGTTATTTGTTAATGTTCTTATATTCTACAATGAATAGTTGTATGATAGTCATCCAACTGGTCAGTTGCAGATATTAGATTTGTATATGTTTTTGAACCCTAAATGGTCATGATTATGCATTTTTATTCTCTTGTAGAATCAGTTGAAGTATCTATCTATGACTTATGGTACCATTCTGCTAGTTAATTGGAATTGGGCTCTAGGTTCACCAAATGGAAGCTAAAAGGTAATTATCAAACTGTGAGGTGTAGATATCAAATAAATTATTGACCTTCTTTGCAGTGATACTCAATGAAATATTATTGGTTGTAGGCATTGGATGGTTGGAATCTACAACTCTTGTAGCATTAGCTAAAAGAATATCTGTTTGGTACTTATTTCTCGTAGTTCCATTTCAAAGTTAATTGGATCTAGTAATGCAGTCCCTAAGGTGAAAACACATTAGATTCTATTCGGATTACATGGAACTAGTTCATGGAATAGTGTGACCACTATGAAAACTCTTTTCTCTTAAGCTCTTTGACTTGATTCCAATAATAAGTATGATGACATGCTGGAACAAGCTCTTACTAAAAATTTTAGAAAACCAAAACAACAACAAACTTATTCACGTCAAATTCTTTGTTTACACTTTAAAGTAAATTTTACAAACATCACATATTTTCTCTAAAAGAAGGCAGCTATGGGTCATCCAATAGCTTGAAAATGACAATGTGATACATGCCTTACATATACTTTACAAGGCCACAAAATGGCCATGAAAATAAAGAAATAAAATGCATTAAATGGCATAACAAAAGTGTTTAGTTTAGTAGAGATTGAAGTTCCTTTTAGGCTGCATAAATGATCCAAAATGGATTTTGGATAGACTCCTAAGTCTAAGTGTTCCTCACTGAGGAAAATGAAAGTCCAAGGAAGTTCTTGGAAATAGCCCCATTGCAGAGATATTTTCATTTTGAATCTACTACAACTTGAATGGGAAAAAATGGACTTAGGATGAAGAAGTTATCATAGAAAGAAGATGCCCTATGTTCTTTAGAAAAAGAGGAAAAATCCTCTAAAATGGGCAAAAAAAACCCTCATAAAGGGAAATCACATCAGACCAGGGAAAAAGAGCAGAATTAAGAAGAAAGGGGAGAAACCCCCAATCGTTGATCCCCGACATATTGGGTTGGAGGTAGACATGAGATATAACTTAAGGACCAGGCCGAGTGATATTATGATTGCCAAAATTGGCGGATTGGCATCGGTGATGGCATGGGACTTAACGCGGGACCTCGGGCTGAGCAATATTGTGATTGCCAATATCGGCATCGGCATAGGCCATGCCATATGGAAAGACCCTGGGTCCATGTGATATGCGATTGGAATCAATTGCATTGCAATATCGCGTCGAAGAATACAACAGAGCAAGGCCATATATCTATATATCTATATATCTTATATATATATATAATAATATATATATATATATATATATATAAATATATATATATATATATATATAATATATATGCATCGATGCGATGTGACCAGACCCAAAAGTGTTATAAATGCTGCTGAGTAATTATTTGAAGTCCACCATAAATCCCTTCATCAGATTTTCAGTGTTTTTAATGTATTTTTACAAATACAAAAGGAACCATGGCACAGGGGCATTGTGACTTGCAATAGCGATTACAAGCGAACCCGATTGGAGTCTAGGGCGGATTTAATGATAATTCAGGTCTGATAAATGGCAGATTGGTAGATTTTCCCGTGTTTTATAGTATTTCTCTATGTAATCAGAGAATGACTATTCTAAGAATTTCAAAGGTGTCGATGGTCCTTTCGTTACAGAATAGGTGGCCACCATCCCTGAAGGCGTTTAACAATTATTGCTAACGCTTAGAGGGGAATTTGAGCAGACAGACGCCAGGAGCTAGAGAGCCCAGAAGAGGACAACGAACAGACAATGCCAATTGGCTTAAAGCCACAAAATTACAGAAAGAAAAAGGAAGAGAGTGAGGGCGCAGCTAAGAAAAAAAACCAAGAGGCTAAGCCAAAGCAGGAAGCTAAGGTGAAAGAGAGTAGCACAAAAGGGGAAGGAAAAGAGAACACAGAGCTAATGCACATAGCAGTCGAGTGGAGTCACTTGGAAGTCAAGTGAAAAGCCCAAGAGCTTTCATTTGCAGAGAGCCAGAGCCAGAGCCGAGAGCCAGAGCGAGAGTCGAGAGCTAGAAAGCCAAGAGCTTCAAAGCCAAGTTGAGATGGTGTTCTGAGCCCATTTTTCTTGTGTAAAACAGTGGAGTTGAGCCATAAATCTTGTAAAAGGACTTTGCCATAATCCCAGAGAGCCTAGTCGAATTGCTAGAGCTCAAGGAGATGTAGCCCAAGAGTTTTGGGTGAACTCCACATTAATTTGCTGTCTTATGTGTGATTCTTGTTGCTGTATTGTTCATTGTTATATGCTTTATATTAGTTTAAACAAAATCATTTACAACACATAAACAGCTTAAAAAAACATAAGCATACACCCATTATTTTCAAGCACATATTTAATTCCACATTGGTTAATCATAAAGCCTTGGGAATATATAAGCTTTGGAAGTGGGAGAGGTTCTTGTAAGTTAGACAAGAAGGCTAAGTGCCCCATTTTCAGATTAGGTGGTATCAAAGCCTAAGATTGGTTAACCACACCTTCAAGAAGGTTATATCAGAATTCTTGATTGACAGAGAAAAGATTGCTTGTCTAAAAGGTGTTTGGGCAGTTAAGGATTGATTATCTGATTGATTTTATGCTTGTTGCTGATTGACTATTTTCTGTGTTGCGGAGGTGAAGGGAAAGCTATTGATAGCTCAGTCTATGATGGACAAGAAGGAAGAAGGGTTGAAGGCATTCGTCTATCCCAAAAGACCTCAAGGCAATCCCTAAAGCATAAGAGGTTTGTTGCAAAAGGTTTCTTGAATAAGATCTTTATAAATCTTGTTTGAAGTTCTTTTGTTCATTGGCATAATGACTACTACAAGTGTATCCTCAAACTCCTCCTTCATCACAAGAGTCTTTGATGAAAACATGAAGCAATACCTATCCACCATGATGTATATGGTGAGAGAAATGTATGACGATGGAAGGAAGAGCAACATACTTAGAGAGCAGTTGAATTCCATGAGGGAAGAGAAGCAAATGCTTTTTGACAAATTGCAGGAAATGGAGAGGCAACTTCATATTGCAAATATGAACATACAAAGGATGCATGAGTTGGATTCATAGCTATTTGTTGCCAAAGAAGCCTTGGTCAAGTATCAGCTTGAAGAAGAGGTAAACCATTCCAGTTTGCCTTCAAATTCCTCTAAGAATGCCTATATTGGTTCTTTTGAAAAACATACTAGAGGCATAGGTTCCAAGCTAATGTCCAAAATGGGCTATGAAGGAAAGGGCTTATGAAAGCATGCACAAGGTATTTTTGAAACAATAATGGTTGAGGAAAGGCCTAAGTATTTGGGTCTTGGCTATGGACATTCTTATGGAGGGAGTTCCAAAGCTGCCATGAAGGCCATTGAAACAACTCCAAGAAGGGGTTGCATTGCAGAGTGTCAAGATTGTGTTCAGGAGGAATGCAATAGCTTGAAACATCACTTGCAAGATGCAGGTGTTTAGAAGCACGCACTTGAATGAGATAGTTTTGGAAACTCTAACAGCTATGAAGAGATTGATGGTGTTCCAAAGGAAACCACTTCTTCATTTCATTCACCTCCTCATGAAGGCAATAAAGGTGAAAGAGGTGGGTATAAATCTGGTTCTAAGCTTCTTCCTTTTTATTTTACAAAGAATGATAAATTTCCACATAGATATGGGAAAAGAATTGCATGTTCCTTTTGTGGTTTGGATAACCATCATGTTTCTAGATGTTGGAAGAGAATGGCCACATACAGGAAACTTTTGAAGGAAAATAAGAAAAAGCCAAAGGTCCATTGGACAAGGAAAATCATGCTGCCAAGAGGATGCACATGTGTTTCACTTAATGCCATAAGCAAGGGCATATTGTTGAAAGGTGTTGGACTCTGAATCCAACAATGCTTCCACAAAAGCTAAAGAAAGTGGAAAGAGATGATGGCAGAAATGGAAATGAAGTTTCCATGGATGATGTGCTTTAGAATGATTCACATGTTGATGCTAATGTGTAGACAAAGGAAAAACCTTTGAACTGGATTGGTAAGAAATGGTTAGAGTTCTTTTCCAATTAATGATTGCATGTCTATTGATGCATCTATTTGCATTTCTTATTGATGAGATGCAAGTTGCAGGTTTCTACCAAGATGGTGAATGGAAAAAGGTTGAGTAGGAGAATCACTTTGTTGCTACAACATTATATGTCATTTCAACTTTGAAAGTATAGTGTGCTTAAGTGAAAATTGAAGGATGAAATGCATGCATGAGCATGATGTGCATGAACGTAGGGATGTGATGTTTTCCTTGTATTTGAGAATGTATGTGAAATTAACTTGAAGGGTTGATTTCTTTGTTGTAAACATGCATGTAATATTGACTTGGGAAAAATTTACTTGGTCTCCAAGATGGAGATAGTGATGAAATGTTTCATCTTTTGAAAAGATTCCTAATGGTCTTTTTCTACATGCTTGACTTGAAGGGTCATTTGTTTTAAAGGCATGTTTTGTGAGCTTGCTGTCTAGTCCATCATTTGTATGCAGATGTAAGATATGGAGGTGTTCATAAGATGTGAAATATGTTTATTTTGTTGAAGCAGGAGTTTAGTCCATCCAACTGTTGTCTGTATTTCTGTTGTTGTTAACAGTTGTTGTTGATAGCTTATCAAACAAGTAAAAATGAAAGTTTTGTGGAGCACATGTACTTCACATTTGTTTGAGCCACCTTGGATCAATGATCAAGGCAGAGAAGCTCAAACTACCTTCTATAACCATTTCAACAGGAGTTTTGTAGGAAGGCAAGGAGGAAGACAATTCTTCCCAGGAAGACCAGACCATCCAAGAAGGGAAGTGGTCAGAAACTTTGGTTCAGAGGCACTATGCAAAGCAAATGTAGGGAGGATGAAAGAAGAGGGTGGGTCACTCTCATTTATTGTTCAGGTCAATATATCAGTCTTTTGGAGACCAAAAATTCTTTTAGTGGGAAGGCGTGATCCAAAATTGATTTTGGATAGACTCCTAAGTCTAAGTGTTCCTCATTGAGGAAAATGAAAGTCCAAGGAAGTTCCTAGAAATAGATCCATTGCAGAGATATTTTCATTTTGAATCTACTGCAACTTGAATGGGCAAAAATAGACTTAGGATGCAAAATTTATCGCAGAAAGAAGATGCCATATGTTCTTTAGAAAAAGAGGAAAAATCCTCTAAAATGGGCAAAAAAAACCCTTATAAAGGGAAATCACATCAGACCAGGGAAAAAAAGTGGGCTTAAGTGGAAAGGGAAGAAACCCCTGATTGTCTATCCTCGACATATTGGATCGGAGGCAGACATGTGATATAACATAAGGACTAGGCCGAGTGATACTGCGGTCGCCGAAATCGGCGGATCGACATCGGAGATGGCATGGGACTTAAGGCGAGACCCCAGGCCGAGCGATATTGCGATCATAGATATCAGCGTCGACATAGGCCATGTCATATGGAAATACCCCAGGTCCATGCGATATGCAATTGGGATCAATCGCATCGCAATATCGTGTCGGAGTAATATGACGGAGCGGGCCATATATATATATATATATATATATATATATATATATATAATATATATATGTATATGTATATATATATATATATGCGCCAATGCAATGCGACCACACCTGAAAGGGTTATAAATGCTATTGCATAATTTTTTGAAGTCCACCATAAAGCCCTTCATTGGATTTTCAGTGTTTTTAATGTATTTTTACAAATACAAAAGGAACCACAACACAGGGGCATTGTGACTTGCGATAGTGATTGCAGGCGGACTCGATAGGAGTCTAGGGTGGATTTAATGATAATTTAGGTCCAATAAATGGTAAATTGGCGGATTTTCCTGTATTTTAGAGTATTTCTCTGTGTAAACAGAGAATGACTATTTTGAGGATTTCAAAGGTGCCGATGGTCCTTCTGTTACAGAATAGGTGGCCACCATCCTTGAAGGCGTTCAACAATGATTTCTAACACTCAGAGGGGGATTTGAGCAGACAGAGGTCGGGAGCCAGAGAGCCCAGAAGAGGAAAACGAACAGACAACATTGATTGGCTTAAAGCCACAGAATGACAGAAAAAAAAAGATAAAGAGCGAGGGCACAGCTAAGAAAAAAAACAGGAGGCTAAGCCAAAGGAGGAAGCTAAGGCAAAAGAAAGCAACACAAAAAGGGAAGGCAAAGAGAACACGGAGCTAATGCGTAGAGATCCAAGTGGAGTCACTTGGAAGTCAAGTGAAAAGCTCGAGGGTTGTCATTTGCAGAGAACTAGAGTGAGAGCTAAGAGCTAGAGTGAGAGCTGAGAGCTAGAAAGTTGAGAGCTTCAGAGCTAGGGAGAGTTGGTGTTTTGAGCCCATTGTTCTTGTGTAAAACAGTGGAGTTGAGCCAAATAGCTTGTAAAAGGACTTTGCCATAATCCCAGAGAGCCTAGTTGAATTGACTAGAGCTCAAGGAGATGTAGCCCAAGAGTTTTGGGTGAACTCCACATTAATTTGTTGTCTTATGTGTGATTCTTGTTGCTGTATTGTTTACTATTATATGCTTTAAATTAGTTTAAACAAAATCATTTACAACACATAAATAGCTTAAACAAACATAAGCATACACCCATTATTTTCAAGCACATATCTAATTCTGCATTGGTTAATCATAAAGACTTGGGAATATATAAGCTTTAGAAGTGGGAGAGGTTATTGTAAGTTAGACAAGAAGCCTAAGTGCCCCATTTTTAGATCAATAAATACTCAAAAAATATGTGCCCTCTTGTTTCTAATAACGGATGGGAACCGGTATGTTATTGGAAACAAGGATTTCACCTTACTTTTGATAGAAAAATGAAATAATGACACAAATGGCACTGTAAAATAAGAAATGGATACTTGAAAAGAACAATTCCCTTCTCCAACACCTAATATAATCTTTTCACAAAAGGTAGTTCCAAGTTCTACCATTTTTCTTCGGGTCTTGGAATGTGTCATACTAGTTATAGTTTCAAGGTTGAGCCTTTGATTTTCTTTGGAATACTGGATTTTATCAAATTTATTAATATTTCATTATATGGATTATAGAATAGAGAACCTTAAAAAAAGAAATGTTGAATTTTCACTGCTATTGTTATATTTCAAGAATTTTGAAATGTTAGTTAGATCCATTGGAATTTAACTCAATGTGTACAATTGTCATGAGAATTTTTTTTTTCTTGCACACTTCATTGGCTAAAATAGCATTTGTATTCATTATACCTTTGAGTACCATGACTACATAGTAACATACAAATGATCTTCACTGCAATGTCAATCAACTACTTGTTACCTCTAGGATCTACACACAAATTCAAAATTCTTCAGTTATTATTGGAGTAGGGTACCAAATATAGCTTCTGGATTACTTGCATGAATTTGACATATTTTGAAGAGAGGATAATGTAGCCTACATTAATTGTTGTTGCTATTATTGTTGATGGATCTCAACAAGTTCTATGAATGGTTGTGAAAATATATGAAAATTTAATGTCCATGCCATTCAACTCATGATCTATCATGGGGAAAACCATTTCAAAAATAACTATCATTAGATACTTTCTTAGGTTGGTTGCTTCCATGTACACTTTTGATTTCCATATGACTGAGTTATAATGTTGACTAAGTTGGGTGCATAATATGCACACCATATTCTTTCCTGGAATTTTACTTCATACAGATGCAAAAATGAAAAAGTAAGAAGTAATGAAGAGGAGGATGACACCCCTTGGTGTGGATAATTATGCACCTAACCCATACAAGATTATAATTCTAAGTTCTATTATCCAACTTTCATTCCCCCTTATGCAAGTAAATATTATTTTCCACATGCTTGCAGTATGTTGGTGTAGATTTATAGTGTTCTAATGCTTCCATCACAAAAATTTCCTCAAAAATATTATATTTCTCCCATGAATGCACTTAACCATCCTCTTAGATTTCCTGCAATAAATCCACCTATGCTCAATACTCAACTGAGACCAACTATGCCAACTAATTTTTCAACCATAACATCATATGTGTCTTGTATTCCAGCACAATCAATGCTCAATCCCATGCATCAAAGGTCAATAAACATGCAAGCTCTTAATACACATTTCCTTTTGTACAATGAGAAAGAAAGTGGGAAGTCCTACATACAACATTAGCCATTGTGCTAATACTACCTTACAATTCCTAGTTCTAGTGTCAACACCTAAAGAAAGAAAATTCCATTGAAAGGAAAGGACATTAAGACTTAGCCCTTACAAGAAACCTCCTATCCCTAAAAATGCATTTGCATTTTGAGCATATTATTTCCATCAGTTAATATAATCTCATATCAAGGAAGAAAAAGGAAGATTGGTGTGCCAATTAGGAGGACCAAATCAACAATTAGAAGCTAAAATTCTCCAGAATGTTTTTGAATATAATAATATATACATTCAATTTTTTTTATTCCATTCTAAAAGGATTTTGTTCTAAGATCCTACGTTGGATTGAGACAATGTGCATGAGCATATTTTTCTTTCCAGCGATGTTATCACAAAGTAAGAAAATAATGTTTGTGTTTGTGGGCCCCACATAAGCGTTTTGGATATAGAAGCAATCAAGTAGCACAAATCAACATATTTTGTGGACACCCATTATAGCAATGGTGCACATATCAAAATGATGGTTGAAGCATGAGAATATACATCTACTAATTGGTGTTTGTACATCCTTTCATTGCATCATATTCATAAACATTTAATGCCTTACTTACACCTCTTTATGTTGGTACTATAATTGACTTCATGCCAAAATATAGCACTAAAGAGATTTGTGTCATACCCTACTGCTAGAAAGAAGTATGAAAATGAAATATTTGTGTGATGGATCCAGACTCTCAAAAGGTGGCCACATCAATTGCACATCAGTGGCATCTAATTATATGTGGCTAACTTTCTCATCCTTGTCCTATTATTGAGAAATCATCAATAGGAATTATCTCTAGAATCATTATGGTATGACTGAGTTTGTAATGACACAATCAAATATTTTCCATGGAATCTTCATAGGAGGTATAGTACGCAGACCCTCATTCCTGTAGGCACATGTGGCAGAAAATTAGCCATTTTTAGATCCATATCTCCTGTTTTGGTAGTGCTAACTATTGCATACTTATTTCCACTAGGGAGAACTCTAGTTTTTGTAACTATTTTGTAGCATAAAATGCATGGATAGTAACTGTACTACTTGGAAACTCTCAGCTCAATACAGGATAGATTTTGTAGCAGAACAATAATGCATTTGCTATGAATATTAGACCTGTAGCATGATTGGGAGGCATGTAATAATAGCAATTTATTGAGACGACATTAAAATTCAACACATGGGAGAATATAGGGATATGATGATGTGGATACAATTTCTAGATCAATTTGTGGGAAGATCCTATAGATTGTCTAACCATCAAAACAATAGCTAAAAGGTATGCTTTTAGATCTATAAAACTAAATTATTTATCCATCTTGGAGAATTCCTTTCCTGGAATAGGGATTGATCAAAATAAAAAAAATCAAGAAAGCATTCCACATTGAGATATCTAAGGATGCTTTAACTCATCCATTACAAAAATACCTAAGACAAACTCTCTCACTAAGAAAGTTATTTCATGCAATATGACACAGTTAATGCAAGTTTTAAGGGGTAAAAAGCGCCCAACACTAAAGGAATCCATTGAGTTTTTTAAGGTCAACTTTTAGGAATAAGGAATCATTTTAAATGTGTTTGAACAACTGACATAACATTTGAAATGGTCAACAAGTGCATTATTAAGGCAGGTTTTATAAAAGCTTTGCATTGTTTAAAGCGTTTGTAAGATAAGCCCATACTTTGAGGAAACACCCTAGCAAAAAATGGAGTTGTCTTAACAACCCTTGATCTACCTTGCATATATCTACACAAGGGTCTTTAAACAACATTCCCACTTTGTGTTGTGTATCTATTACAAGTTTTATGAAGTTTGTTAGCCTTATTTGGAGTGCTCCACTATGAAGATAAGTAGTGTTTGGAGGTTGGAGCCCTTTAACATGGCCAACATGAGAATTTGTTAGGATTTCTAAGGAGATGAGAACCCATGGAAACAAAGGACCCATTAGCACATTCTCCAATTCCAAAGAGAGCCCTAGGTTATGGGACATACTTTTTTTAGGAGAATGTTTTACAAAATTAATACTAATAGCTTACACTGCGGTTCTACTTGTAGTTCTCAAGAATATGGAATCCTAGTATCTATTTATTGTCCTTACAAAAATCATGCCCAACTTATCTGAATTATTATAACATTCCTAATTTGTCGAATTAGATTCTCCATGTATAGGGGCATCAATGGAGATGATTTGAGCATAAGATAGTTTTCCATTGGATATGTGGCAAGTATATCTTTGTGTGCATATGTCCAGATTGCTCCAAAAATTATATTGTTAATTTCCTTTGCTCTCAGAATATATTATCCTTTAGTGTTCAGTTATTCTTATTTGGTACAAAGGAGTTGGACTAGTGTAAGGGTTGAAGTTTCTCTCGTGGATTTAAAAAGCATATGTAGTTGAACCCTAGCCAAAGACACAAATTGCACCATGTTAAAATTCAAGTGTTTTTGCTCCATAAAAATCCAGTCATACTCTTAGAGAGCAGTATTGAGTCTATGATCCTTTGCCAAAGTGCTCTCAATTATCATTTCTTCTAACATGAAAAATGATGAGTTCCCTTAAAGAGAAGTAGTTGCTCCATACTCATGGTATTGATACTTATTTATGTTCCCATAGTCATGAATATAATAAAGGGGATACCTTTAGAAATATCTTCACCTCTAAGTTGTCTTATGCCGCCAAGAAAAGTGCCCAAAATGGACCCTTTTCTAATGTACCAAACCTATATGCTAACTCTCATACACTTATTAGGGAAGATATTTTCAAACACAAATAAAAGCATCCACAAAGAGTGGATCCCCATGAAATATTTGCAATAAATTCAAAGGTTGTCTAGAACGAACTATTACAAAATGGGTCTAGAGTGAGGGTTTCGCTTGGTATTTGAACAATACTTGGAAAAAAATATTGCATCATATTTGCCAAGCTGGAAGAAAAATACTTTCTTCATGAGTAGAAACACTAGAGTAAAAAATATTCACCTTTTTCAGCTAAATCTTCCCCAATCCTCATTCTAAATATTGAATTAACATACTTGAAAATAAAGTTTTGACTATTCCATCCCATGGCTGATCAGGAAAATTGACTCAAAATGTAAATGTATTATTGTTCATACATATGTGCCCACTTTACAGATAAAATGATCTATACATATGAAAATATGATATAAAATAAATAGTATGGATTAATGAGTTTCATCAGAAGTGTCCCTTTCTTCCTCCAGGGAATGCAACTTGCTAGGTTCTAAGAGGAGACTCTACTTAGACAGGTTATCATCCTTCTCTTTCAACTCTGGGAAGACATGAGATATAGTGAACTTTCTGAAAATAGAGGTGATATCCTTCAGGTGATTTGTAGTTTCCAACAAGTCGATGTTTTACGTCTTAGGAATGTTGCATCCATTTCATTACCAAGGAAGAATATTGAAAGACCTGAAGTTCTCTTATCCCTCTATCAAACACTTTTCTCAGTAGAGATTTTAATGCAAACAACTTTGCAATATTGTTAGTAACCCTTCTTGAGTTCCCTTTGAATAATGACATGGTGGCTCACAGTTTGGTTGATCTTGTCAATTTTTGAAGTCATTATCAAAGCTAAAGAGCTGGAAACCTCCTTCAATTGGCATTTCATATTTTGCTACATGTCTAAAAACTAGATCCCTATAAGGATGGATCACAAGAAGGGAATATTTAGTTTTATCATCTATCCCATGTTCTTGATGCCAAACATTCAAATTTTCCATTTCTTCATCAATACTTTTTCTAGCTATCATGCCCAATTATTTTTGGATTGGTCTAGTCTCTTTTGATCCTGTTGGTTTGCTTAAATTCGTTTGCTGTTCATATACACATTTTTTGGTATTCCATGATATTAAGATATTTTAGTGTCAATTTATTAATTTATATTTATTTAGGTTTATTTGTTTCATTTGGTTTCCACCCAAGAAATTTTAACTACTTTTATGTTGGGGAAGGTGACAAATGATCACAATGTTTACATGCACAACTCATACTTGGCTATGCTCACATGTGACTTAAGAGATTGACCTACCATTGAGTGATGAAAGTGAAAAATCTTCACAAATTCTAACATAGATAATATCATGATCATGTAAGATTTTATTATTTTACTATTTCCACTCAAATACTAGTATATTTATTCATAAACAAAGACAAACTAAGGATGCATGACAAATAATTGAGACAATATGTTGCCTTCCTTCTGAGATGAGACAATATGGTACTTGGTATATATAGGTCATTATATAATTAGGTTTGTTTGAACATCATTGTGCCCTATGGAATGATCCTTTAGGGAAAGGCTCTTTGATTCACAAGGATCATTATTAATAAAATTTCTTCCCCATTTTGCATTTTGTGGCTTCTAAACCCCCATGGTGGAGACATTTTTAAAAATTCCATACCTTAATAAGAAATTAAGAATAAACTTATACCATATTGTAGGGCTAGTCAAACTAGTTCATCTTCATAGGTGGTGCTTTGCCTAGGGACAAATATGGATGCATATAATATGTTTCGAAATTAGCTCCCTGTCAATGGCTCAAATCTTGTATACATGCCCACATGGAAGGAAGGTTGGGTGGGTATTGTAGATATATGTACAAACAAGCCTTTGTCAATTTATCCTTAATATAATTTATGTATTTAAGGTTGTTTTTTTATCATTGGGCTACTTTGCGTGCCTTGTGAGTGCACATGAATCATGTCATTATATTGCCCTAATATGGACCCCTGGATATTATGTTAAAATTGGTTTTTCAGCTACACAAGGAACGACCAAGGCCATCATAAGGATGAAATAATGCCAACAAATAAGGTATGGTAGTCACTTGGTAAGTATGGTAACCACATTACCACTTGAATTAAATTGGATCTATTATAGTGCTAATAATTAAAGTGTACTTGGGGTCAACAACATCCTAGAAAAAGCATGGGGAAATGAGGTAACAAGAGCAGAATGAGGGGAATGGTTTCTTGTCGTTTTTCCTTTCCTTAAGATGTTTCTTGTCATTTATTGGGAATACATTTGGTCACCTCACATGGGAGTGAAAAATAATTCTAACAAGATGTTGGAATTGAGTTTATGGATCATTCTTCACCATTTCGGGGCTATACTAGACAATGCTTCTCCATTATTTAGAGGGTCGAACATTTCTAGGCTTAACAATAACTGAAATCAAAATTTGTAAGTTCAAAAAAAGTCAAATACGAGGCCTTTTTGTGGGTTCCATGTTAATTGGAAAGTATTATTACTGTTCCTTTTCCATGGTGAATGAATTTTGAAGGTGTTTGATTTCTGCATTCTTATTTTAATCCTTGTAGAGTTTTAAAAGGTTTTGTTAAGAGAAGGACATTGGAAAATTGTTCTCTAAACACAACTACCATATCATATTTTCTCATCTACTTGATGAAATGAAATGGACTTGACATGGTGGCTTTGGTAGTTTTTGCAAACCATTTATGTTTGTTTCATCTTCCATGGTTTTCTATAAAATAGAATGTTGTTTAGTGTTGTAATTAGTTTGGGTAAAGAGGGTTCTTTGTCATCCATATTAGTGAAAAATTACAACGAAGTCTTGTACATTGCAACATAAATACTATCTTTAGGAAAATGGATGTGTAGTTAAAAATAGTCCGATGGAGGGAAATCATTGTTTATTTTTTAAAAAAGAAGAAAAAGGAGAAATAATAAGAAATTCTAGACCCCATTCTCTTAACAGTACCTTGGGAGTCAGGTCTAGCTATTAACCACCTCCTTTGGTTCAGGAAGGTAAGAGGGTGTGTTAGAATCAAGCTCATTGTATCTTGTCCAAACTTAACAAGATTTGACTAGTTTTGGTCCAAACTAAAACAAATTAGACATATTTAGAAACTAATTTGGGAACATTTTTTTTTTTAATGTTGGAGAGTGCACAAAACACCAATCTCATACATAGAGGATTTATTACAAAGGAAAACAGAAAAGAGGCTATGGTTTTTTTCCTTTTTACTAAATAAGTAAATGCCATATTATCAAGTGCATAATCAATCATGTTGGGTTCTATTGGCTCCTAAAATCTTTGAGTACATGTGGACACATGTTCAAATTAATAGATTTTGTTGTTGGTTATTTTTTCTTATTATATTTAACTTTCCCACTCTAATAATATTCTCTACAGATATTTTTGTTATTCCATTAGATCTATTTTATAAATGTAGTAGGGAGGGGGGGAGTGTATTTTTGTATTGTGTAGTTATTTTTTATTTGAGGTTCTTTCTTCACACCCCTTTACTATTTGAAGTACTTGTAGGAGGACATAGTTATCATTGAGAGGTAGAGAGTGGTTTCCTTGTATCCATGCAATTTCATCTTTAGATGCTTGTGCTTGGTGTGAATTTGGAATTTCTTGAATTCCCCTTGGATATTTTGTTGGTTTAATGGATATTAGCCAAACTTTGTGCTTACAATTTTGATATTTGTTTAGTGGTTATGTTTCAGGATCATTGTTATTGATCATTGCATTTTGACATGCTGGATAAATTTATATTGACAAGCACTCTCAATTAGTTTTCTAGATTCCATAGCTAGTAGAATTCAGGCACGTAGCTCATTATTCATAATTGCATCATATATATTCACTGTTTTTTACTTCTTGGCATGGAAATAAGTAATTTAGAGGTAGATATTTATGTTGTCACAATAGATTTACTTGATTCACAAGGTGAGAAATCAATCTTTGGTGTAATTGAAAATTTTAGATTTGATAATTATAGGTCATTAATAGGCTATCAATGTATTCAAAGTTTCACTTCTAATTGAGTATTCAACTGAAAATATTGAGTATCTTATACATAACTATTTTTCCCTCCACCCACTTTTCATAACTTTGATAACTATTAGCTAGAGCCTACACGTTTGATGCCATTTTGCTTGTTTAATAAAAGATTCACAGAGACTTTACAAAGTTTTAGAATTTATTGAAAGTTGTATAATTTATAATTTATAAAGTTTCAAGGTCTAATACTTTAAAGTCTAATTCTTTAATGGTTGCTAGCTCAATGGAAGAGTACCTGGTTTACAAGCAGGAGGTTGGTGTTTCAATTCTATCATGCCATGATATTCATATGGAATGGTGACAATTAGTTTTTGGTGACAGAGGCTCTTTTTACCATCACCAACACACTTATGGTGACATTTTTTGACCCTCATCAAAATATAAAATGGTGACAGTGACTTTTTTCATTATAATCATTATTCGTGATAAAACTTGAACGTCACCACAAAACCTATACTTTTGACAATGCAGCTTTTGGTGACTTTCAATTTTTGGTGATGGAGGCTCTTTTGACTGTCACCAATGACCTTATGGTGACATTTTTCGACCTTCACGAAAATATGAAATGGTGATGTTCAATGAATTTCGCCATATATATGCATCAATAGTCGCAACGATGAAAAGTCCGTCACCATAAATCATTGTTCATATGAAATGGTCATGGTCACTACCCATCATTATAATCATTATCCATGACAAACCTTGAATGTCACTACAACAACTCTACTTTTGGCAATTCCAACTTTGGCGACGATTAATTTTTTGGTGACAGAGGCTAAAGCCCATCACCATTACTCATATGAATTCGTGATGGTCACTATTAGTCATTATAGATCATTATTGGTGACGGACCTTGAATCTTACCATAACACCTATACGTTTGGCAACGTTCCTTTTGGTGACATTCAGTTTTTGTTGACAAAGGCTCTTTTGACCATCACCAATGAGCTTATGGTGACATTTTTTTACCCTCACCAATGTCCTTTTTTCTTGTAATGAAAGAAAGAGAAGTAGCAATGTGTAAGGTGATAATTTTAAGCAACCAAGGTTTCACTTTTAGAGATGTTGGTTTGTCTATGAAGGGGATTTCAGTACAATAAATTTGTATTAATATGCATGACAGAGAAGAGGATCATATATGTAAATTTTTTGGTCTTAAACATGCCCATTTGAATTTGTAAAGAAACCACCAAATTTTCCATGGTACCTATCGGATCACTCTTATGCTAAATTAGACTACTTGAGTGAAATTACTCTAATTTACATTGCTTGATGCAACAACATGAAACTTGATAGGGTGCAATATTTGATATTTAGTATTACAAAAGTTACTACTTCCTTTAACATATGCCAAATTTTAAAAATTGATTTAGCATCTTAATTTACATGCCAGAAACATTATCTTTCAGTGTTGAATGAACTAAAGTATCTTCCCTATGAATTCAAATTGGGAACACCCTTTAAAAGTTTCTCAATTTTTGTATACTCTACGACCAATCCTAGCTAACATGTACAACTTCATATCTAGGCGAAAATGTGGAGAGGGACATTGAATTAGGGTAACCTCTAAATTGGAAGACACAAGTTACCTATTTATATTATGGTATGAGTTTTTGATTCAAAGAGATGAATTTTCAAAATTTTATATCATGCTGGAGAGCACAGTCACAAGACATGGACCTAGGAAACATTGGGAAAAGTCTCAAAAAGAAGACTGAATTGGATTGCCCAATAGAAAATTGGCATAAAACTCCACAATTAAAATAAATTCTGCAATAATGGCTTGCCTAGTTGGTAAACGTGAGGTGTTGAAATTTCCCATATCAGTTTTCGAGCCTTTTTGATGAAAAATTACTTTTGTGCTTATGGATGTAGCAACGCAAAAAACAATGGCTAGATGTAGATGCAAGTTCTGAGCATCTTTTTGAAGAATAAATGTCCCTCACTTGCAATCTCTTAGTGGGTACTATTGGTTTTGATTTATTTCATTTATCTAGCCACATTGTGGTAACACAAGGTTTGTTTAGATTCTCTCTTTGAGGTCTTCACAACCCTTTGCTAGTTGAAGTACTTGTGGGATGGCATAGTTATCATTGAGAGGTAGAGAGTGCTTTCCTTGTATCCATGCAATTTCATCTTTGTATACTTGTGCTTTGTGTGGATTTGGAAGTGTTTGAATGCCCCTTGGATATTTTGTTGGTGTAACGAATATTAACCAAACTGTATGGTTACAATTTTAACATCTGTTTAGTGGTTAAATTTTAGGATAATTGTTACATCTTGAATTAATTAATAACAAGAAAGACTCCCAATTAGTTTTCTAGACCTCATAACTAGTAGGATTCAAATATGTAGCTCATTATTGATAATTGCATCATATATGGTCACCATTGTTTACTTTTTGGCATGAAAATCATTCATTTAGAGGCATATTTTTATGCTGTCACAACCAATTTAAATGATTCACAAGGTGAAAATCATTCTTTGGCATAATCATAAATTTTAGGTTTGATAATTATAGGTCATTTATAGGCTATAAATGTCTTCAAAGTTTCACTTCTAATTGAGTATTCAACTGAACATATTGAGTATATTATACATAACTATTTTCCCCTCCACCCACTTTTCATAAATTCCATAACCATTAAGTAGGGACCTGCAACTTCTATGGTATTTGTCTTTTTTAGTAAAACATTTGCCAAGACTTTATAAATTTTATAATTTATTGAAATTTGTAGAATTTACAATTTGTAAAGTTTCAAGGTCTAATTTTTTGAAGTCTAATTCTTTAAAGGGTGTTATCTAAATGGAAGAGCACCTACTTTTGTGGTTCGATTCCATCGTGCCATGATATTCATATGGAATGGAAGTGATCCATTTTGGTGAAGAAGGCTCTTCACTATCACCAATGAGCTTATAGTGACATTATTTGACCCTTACTAAAATATGAAATGGTGACGGTTAATGAAAACCACCATATATATGTGTCAATAATGATGACCATGAAAGACCTATCGCCATAAATCATTGTTGCTCATACAAAATGGTAACGGTCACTACCTTTCATTATAATCATTATTCATGATGGACCTTGAATGTCACCACAACACCTATGCTTTTGGCAATGTAGCCTTTGTTGACAATCATTTTTTGGTGATGGAGGATATTTTGACTATCACGAATGAGCTTATGGTGACATTTTTCAGCCCTCACCAAAATACGCATCAATAGTGATGACCATGAAAGGTCCATCACAATAAATCATTGTTGTTCATATGAAATGGTAACAATCAATATCCATTATTATAATCATTATTCGTGACGAACCTTGAATGTTACCACAACACTTATACTTTTGGTGACACCATATTTTGTGACATTTAGTTTTTTTGGTGATGGAGGCTAAGGTCTCTCACCATTTCTCATTTGAAATGGTGACAACCAATATCCATCATTATTAATAATTATTGGTGACAGACCATGAATGTTAGCACAACAACTATACTTTTGGTGACACCACCTTTAGTGACGTTCAACTTTTGGTGACCGAGGCTCTTTTCACCATCACTAATGAGCATATGGTGATAATTTTCGACCCTCGCCAATTTCCTTTTTTATTGTAGTGTTTGAATCATTCTAGCATTCACTTGAATTTAGAGAAAGGAGGAAAAGGAAAACAAGGAAGTGCAAGGAAATAGTTGGATCATCAACTATACCTAGATTTCTTTGTAGGTAATAGGTTGCATGTGTGATTTCCTTGTTGGTTTTGTATGCATTGTATATTTATGTGATTCTTAGTTTTGTGTTGTCATTGGCATGGATGTTTTCTTAGATTGATAGTGGTTTCATACTTTCCTTACCATTTCCTAGATAGCCACGGTGTTTTGGGTTTCCCACTTGTTTCTTTGATTGGTGCTTAGCTTCCCTATGGATGTGGGTTGGAAAACATGCTCTGGAAACCCTAGAATAACTTGGGTCGGGTTACTAGTTCTTAAAGCCGTAGGTTGGGACAAATGCTCTGGATACTTGTGGGTTGAGTTATTAGTCCTTGGATCTGCAGTTAGGACAAACACTCTAGAGCCTTGATTTAGTTTTGGGTTGAGTTACTAGTTCCTGGAGCCCGGGAAAGTTTGGGTAGAGACCGATCTGGTTGATATTAATGATTTGTGGAATGTATAGGTGAGATCATTTTGGTTGAGGATTGAGATGGTTTGGTTTCTGGAAGCCCTAGTTGGTTTTGTTTTGGTTTAACCCATGAGATGCCACATTCATGCTTGGATTATGGTGTGGGGGTGATTGGATGAAAGAGAGATTTGGTCCAACCAAATATATGGCTGGTTGGTACGTGGAATTCCATAACTTGGTTGGTATTTTCTCATGTTAATATGAGATATTTTACGATTGTGATCTATGAGCATTTGTAGTGATTATTCTAGTTATCTTATGGTTGATTTCCATGGTTTCCATTATGTTTATATGCTAGTTATATGTTGGTTATATGATGTATTCTATCTATGGCTCTTGACATGTTTTGATAAGTTATTGAATGGTTGATCAATGCATGGTCTAATAAGTTTTATTCCAGCTAGACAAAGATGGCTTGCAACCTTCTTGGTGATGCTTAGATGAAATTCAGAAGTTGATGATCAAATATGAATTCATGATCTATAACTTACAAGTTTTCCATATGTTTGATGAAATGTCTATCATGGATTAGGAATGTCTAGGTCAAGTTATTGCTTCAGTTTTGATTGATTAGCATGGTCATTACCTTGTATTGCACTCTAGAAAGTTACAGGCAGTTATGGGTAGTGGTCTAGAGGCTAGAAAGTGGATCAAATCTTGGAACCACTAGCACTAAAATCGGGAATTTCAGCCATACCTACATGAAAGTAGGCTTATGTGTGCACTTAGGACCTCATAAATGAATTTATGTTATGTTGTCTATGTGGTTGGGGAGTTTCCCTAGTGAAACAAAGTTCCAGCTCAGAGATTGACCACTTGGGGTGGTTTATAACCTCTTGAGTGGTTTGTGGTCTCTTTGGGATGTCATTTTCTCATTGGATTGCAAGCCCCACTTCCATAACTAGAACTTGGAGGTTGTGTCATATCATAGTAACATTCCTCTCATGTTTACCCTGGTGAGTTGGTAAAAGTGGGTAAATGTGGGACAAGTGGTTCTAGGGTGGTATCAAAGTGGGTTCTTTTCTCTTTGGGTGATATTTGACACTGTAGGGTGGTATTAGAGATTCCAGGTTCAAACACTTAAACTGGATGGGATAGATGTGATTTTTATGCATGCATGTTAGTTGTCAATGTGTTTTTTATGCATGCATTATGACTGCTATGGTTATCATGTGTAGTAGGTCAAACATGCATCGTGGTGGTGATTATTGCAGTTTATGTCATCATGATGTTTTTGTTGTATTATGATGTTGAGATGATTGATATGCTAATGTCATTATGTATATATATTGTGCTAATATGAATTGATTGTGCAAACGAGATATCCTCCCCTGAACTTCACAAATGTAATTTTTTTTATTATGTCTAGATTTGGTTTATCTAGCACGAAATGTTTGCAGGAGATAGAAGATCAGAGATGATGAAAAAATGGTGGATTACAGTTCACATGACTCTCCTTATAGATCACTTGATCAATAAGGAGATGAGTACTTTCCTAACATAACATATACACTGAGAAGTTTGAAGGTAGAAACCAAAATTTGCAAGATAGACAATAAGATGTTTATTGAGTCATACGAAAGACTTTCCAGAGCTCACGGAAATAAAGTAAAAGTTAATGCAGTCATCCTTCAGAGCCTTTTAGATTTGTAGAAGCAGGGATAGTTGAGGACCAGTCATGGACAGGAGGATACAACTGGTGGGGCATATGGTGCTAGGTCTTGATCAATATACAGGCTGGATAGGGATGACACAGTCAGAGGTGGTAGATTCTTGGATACACTTGATACGATGTTTATAAATCAATGCTTATAAGGACTAGGGTTTGATTCCTCTTTCATGATAATTACTTGTGAATTATATTGGCTTCTTTTACTTCTTAATTTTTTATCTTTCATCAAGTAATTACCAAATTATATGTATATGAACACCACAAGAATAAGAGACACAATATGTAGGTGCTCAACCAAGGAAAAACCCCTATAAGGGGAAACCATAGTAAAAAACTCTTCCCTCAGTAGATTCAAATCAAGGTGAGAAAATTCCAAACTTCTTAGAGCTAGAAAAATACCTTCTCTAACCACCAAGTCAGCCCTTCCCTTCTGTAGATGAACCCTAACAAAAAATCCAAGTGAAATATCCCCAGCAATAAGATTTTGGGCTTGTAGTAGACACAAAATTTCAGCCCTAACAATTATTTAGAAACTTTACACCTCTAAGAGATAGATGGCCCATAAACTCAAATTAGGCCTTCCCAACAATTTTTTTCCTTCTCCAACTACTTCACTCTCTTTTCTTCCTCTCTTCCTTGAAGATCGAACTTATTGAGTGAATGCTCCAACTAAGTCAAATTTCCTCTCTTTATATAACGTTTCTACTCGGTCAAATTGCTCTGATGTAGGCCAACTTCATGGGGATAGGGCCACTTTGGTGTGGAGGTGAAAAATAATATTTTTGACTCAAAACTAATTCTTTTTACATGATACAAAATCCCAAGAAGGGTCTATTAAAAATGAAAATGACTCTAATGACTCAATACAAAACCTAGAAACCTTCAATGGAGGCTTTCATCTAGAAAACATTGAACCAAGCATGAAACTCATGCTTTAATAAGTCATTTAATAATAGAAATTTTTTTGACAAGTACAATTATGAAGATTGAAAATAGTTACATTCTTCAACACTCCCTCTTAATTAGGGAGGTATTCATAATTACATACATATAAGAGTACATGAAATATTTCAAAATGAAATGAAATATGATGAGTTCTAACACGCTCAATGTTGCGGATTATATACCTGACTGGGGTATTATATCTAGGTGGGACTAAGTGGAGTCAAGATTTAACCGTTCTAGTTACCATCAAGCTTTTTAGCTCTACCACCAATCGAGGGATCTAGGTGTGTATCCAAAGTCAAGTCTCTACGAACAACACCACCATCCCTCTTCAAGGTCTAGACATCAACACATAGGTCAGCCAAATGTCCTCCCAAGCATATTTCCATAAGATCATTCACCTCCCCCTATCAACTAAATATGTAACATCCCAACATAAGAATTCTCCTAAAATATTCAAAATTCTTATTCAAAGGGTATTTCGTTAACACATTTACTTGTTCATATGTCAAGATATATTGTAGGTTCATGGCCCCATCTTGTACCAAACTCCTAATATAGTGGTACTTTTTTTTTTATATGCTTCATCCTTGCATGGAATATGAGGTCTTCAGACATCTTGATACTAGTTTGATTATCACAACTCATCAATGTATGATCTAGATGCTTTCCAAAAAAATATGATAAGAGTTTTCTCAACCAAACAACTTCCTTTCCTACTTCACATGCAACAACATATTCTGCTTCAACACTAATTAATGCAATAGGATCTTGTTTTCTACTCATCCATGAAATCATTACAGATCCCAAACTAAAACATCCACTGGTAGTGCTTCTTCCGGCAGTGTCACTACCACCCCAATCGAAGTTGGTAAAACCTATTAACTTGAATTCCATTCCATCATACTTTAGGAAATGATGTATAGTGCCACGTAGGCATCTAATGATATGATTGGAAGTTATCCAATGGTCATGATGATGATCTAAATAAAATAAAATTAGAAAAATTATAATAAAACATATATCATGTCTTTTATTGACGAAGTACATCAAAGAACACACCAACATACGATAGCTAGTAGGATCGATGAGACTAGAGTCATAAATTCTCAACTTCTTGAGATTGGTGATCATGGGAGTGTTCATAAGCTTGGAATCCATCATACCAAATTTTTGCAACATCTTGATTATGTATTTACCTTGACCCAGATATATCTCACCAGGTTTATGCCAAACTTTTGAGCCTAAGCAAGAGTGCATGAGTCCCATATATTTCATTTCGAATTTAGTTTGCATCATTTTCTTGCATTCTAGTATTCTGCGGTCCACATCTGTAATAATAAAATCTTCCACATATAGTAGTATAATGACTAGTTCATTCTTCACCACCTTGATGTAGAGGTTTTCATCCGCAAAAAATTTGACAAACCCAATTCTTAAGAGATATGCATCCCTCCTTGCATATCATGTCCTAGGAGCTTGCTTTAAGACATATAGGGCTTTCTTGAGTCTGCAAACATGTGTATCTCTAGTACTTATTTCAAATCCTTTCAGTTGTTCAATGCATACTTCTTCATCAATGGTTCAATTTAGAAATGTTGTTTTAACATTCATTTCATGGATATTCCATCCCATAGTAGTAGTTAGTGAAGCCAAATATCTTACAGTAGTATACCTAGTAGTAGGAGCAAAGGTTTGTTCATAGTCTATACCTTACTTTTGTGAGAAACCCCTTGAAATGAATCTAGATTTGTATTTTTCTATGCTTCCATCAAGAACATGTTTGATTTTGTAGATCCATTTTTGGGTGACAATCGATTTGTCACTTGGTCTAGGAATGGCTTCCCAAACTCCATTCTTCATGATGGATTGATATTCATCTTTCACCGCCTTCTTCCATTCGTCTTGATGAGAAGCTTCATCAAATGTATTTGGTTCAATTTCTATGAAGTTTTTCATGTATGTTGCATAACCTGAATATGTCTTTCGCCTTTTTCTTTCTCTAAAAGTTCCTTTAGTAGCTCCATGTCCTTCGACATATTTAAGTGTAGATTTTAACTAATTTGGCCTCTTATTTGTTTCGGGAATGATTACAGGTTGAATAGGCTCACTTGTTACTTCTTCTTCTTCTTCTTCTTCTTCTTGGTTTGTAGGTTTTTTGTCATGATGCTCCTCTTCTTCAAATAGTGGTATATCTTCATCATCATATTCAATTGGTATATCCTGGGATGTTGTGTAGGCATGATTTTCGTTAAATATAACATCCCTGCTAACTTCAATTTGTCTTCCTTCCTTGATGTATATTCTACAAGCCTTTGAATAAATATTGTAGAACGAATACCCATTTTATACTTGTAGAATCCAAATTCTTTCACTTGTGTTTTGGAACATGGATGTATGTGGGACACCCAAAGATTTAGAGATATTCTACACATGGATTCTTCCTCATGAATTCTTAATCTAGCATCATATTATCAATGATTCTATGAGGACTTCTATTTTGTATATATATTGTTTTCATTGTTGTTTCTCCCCATAGAAATTTTGAACAATGTAAACTTTGAAACGAGAACTCATACTGTTACCCGTTTTGTAGAGATAGCAAAAAAGTGACCTGATTTTGAAAAGGGGTGATGCAGAACACACATGTTTTTTTTAGAGCATAGTTTTTGGCACTATAAGTTTGTTTATGTACATTGCATTTTAGAATGGTAGTGTTTTTGACGCTGAATTAAAAAAGTGGTAATTCTACGCTAGGCCCTTTTTTTAAAAGGCTTTTTTTTTATTTTCTAATGTATGAAATGTAAATAATTATTTTGTAAATTTAAGAATTTTTGAAGTGGTCTTTTTCTTCATATTTTCTTGTTTTTATTTTAATTTTAATTTTTTTGTAATGAGGTTTTTATTGTTTTGCATATTTAAAGAAGGTCGATATTTTGAATTTTCGATATTCTACATATTTTATTTATACATTGTTAATTAATTTTTCAATCCAGATGAAATAATTGTTTCTAGAAAACAATATTTTTTAACAATTGACATAAAAATAACCATTTTTAACATAAACATAACTAAAAAAACTACATGTTTTGATAATTTTTTGCTAGAAATGACATGTCAAAATCACAACTTTTATACGAAAATTTTAACTAAAAATGGTTAAATAATATTTTTTTTTATGAATTTCATGTCAAAAAAATAATAATAATCACTTTTTTTTTTCAAAAAATAATGATTAACTTAAAAATCAATGTGAAAATCACATATTACAAGTATTGGACGCATAACAACCTTAATTGATTGATTATTCTTCTCATAAAATGTCAAAGTCAAAACATTACAAAGCTTGATTTCCAAGCATAACTTAAATTTAATCAACAATGTCACGTAATCCAAACTCTTCATTCTCCAGAGTTTCATCATTGTCTTCTTCCACAATATTTTCTTCTTCATTTTGCTCATTTCCTCTTCTAATGGGTCTTTGATGTCTGCGAATCTCCCAATGTATGTCTTTCCAAACATTCCATGTAATGGTGGTTGGGGTTCCTTTGCCTTTTTTGCCACACGTGATTCACTAAAGTCCCCTTTTTTCAACCCATTTTCTTTCATTGCATCTGGAAGAAATTGAAGAGCATTAATTCTTCGCTGAATGAAATTGCATCGTAATGGATCTTTCTCAATTGCAATGCAATTTCTTCCTTTTTGAAAGCAACATGCTACTATTGTACCTAATTATCAAGCACAAAAAAATAATGAAGTAAATCAATAATTGTGGTTTTTGATAAATGTTAACTATCTCTCCTTTTGTTTCTTTGTCTTCATATGTTAGTTTTCTCACAACAGCATCATAAGTCAGTATTTGGCTATGATTCTTTCCGTCCACCTGATTAAAAATCATAGACATATGGCTATCATCTTTTTCCCAACTATCAACATGAATGAACTCACAGTCATTTATAAATTGTTGATCTTCATTGTTAAGAAGATTTGACTTTTTCCTGTAACATGAAATAGTAAAAGTTCACTTAACTTGTACATAAATGAATTTTTCAACATTAATCAAATATTCCTTTTAAAGATCTTACCATGTAAGCCGAATCCTTGAATTTGTTTTCCCCTTGAAGCTTGACAATATCATTGCCAATTGTGTGTCTGAATGAAATGCCACAAATCTCCATAATGGTGATGACGTCACTTCTACAAATCCCGTAACCACTTTATTAAAAGCTTGATAAGTATAAGGGTCACTATCATAGTAAGTGTTTGGAATATTGGGAAACATGGGAAATATCTTGCAATAACTAGGGCATAAATCCTTTTTGGTTATGAGTTTTAGCAAATGTCTTACAGTCGCCTTGTATTACTTGATATTGAATAGTGTTCTAATAGCCCATTTCCAACATGAAATGATTAAGAGTTGGATCAAGGGTTCAACATTCTTAATATGGTTGTTTCCTCAGTCTTTTCAATTCTTTATTTTTCAATAAAAAGTTGAAACTGTCTTGGTGCTTCCATTATCATCCTTCCTCATCTTCTTAAATCAAATAAACAACTAATATATAGTAAGTTTATAAATTAAATAGTACACAGATGAAATAAAAACTAATTTTTAATAAAATCAAAGATACATTTTTAAATAGCAAGATAAAAAGCTTTTAATGTTGATGTAGAACTTGAATCTGGATAGTTGCGTACAACATCATCCCAACTATCTTCATTCAACAATCTAACCATTTGTTCCTGAATTTTCATGTAAAATTTGCGACTGCATAGATAAAGTAAGAAAAAGTTAATATAATGATATGTATAACAAATACTACCAAGAACATGTTTTATTTAAAAGATAGCTATAATCTAGAAATAAATAAAAATAATTCAGCAAACTTACTTTTGAAATTCTTCAGACATGTCTTTCAATGATAATTCCCCTAACCTCACACGAGATAATATTGTTTTAACAATTTTTTCATCTTTCACTCCTTGCATCGCCCTCTAAGGCGTGATGGTCATATCGTCTGGAAGTTGCTTCAATTCAGGAGTTGATTTACTATTGCTACATATCAATGGCTTAGACTTTTTGACTCTCTGGTTTTTAATGCCAATGTCTTCCCACATGCTAAAAATCTCATCAATCAACTTCCAAACATCTCCAGTTCTAATTGCCAATTGGAAAATGTTATCAACACCTCTGAATAAATCACTATTTATGTTGTCTTTTCCACCTTTTGACTTGGTTTTCTCTTCAATTTGATAGCCTATTTCCGTACAACATTCCTTTCGGAAATATGCAGTAACATTTATCCTATCCCCACCATATTTTTCTTGAAATTCACTATGAATAAATCTAACCCTTTGGATGAAAGTCATAGAAAACATATATTCATTATCTAAATTATGATCCCATGCCACTAACTTTGCTTCTATTTCATTTAAACCAGCATAAATGATACATTTCATTGTTTCAAAACGTGGGTTATTAGGATATTCCTCCATCAATTGTCTTTGAGTTTCTACAGAATGGTTCCCCCCAAGCACATAATAATTGCATTTCAAACATTTTGACTTTATCAAATGCTTCTTTGTCTGGGAACTTGAAGCTGGATCAACAAGAAGCACATAACTAACCACATGAGCATATGGATTGTACCTCATCAATGTCTTCAAGTTGTGAACATGCAGATGATGTGGCTTTCTGACTTGATATTGGCATTGTCCTTCATTTTCCTTATAGGTTTGTCGGACATTTAGCTGAAATGTACGACCACCATCAATTAAGTTTCTCTTTGTCAAATTCTATCAAATGGCATTTTGTTTTATTTTGATAATGCCATCATCTAAATCAGCTCCTGGTGTAATGATTTCTCCGCTTTCTTTTGAAGTTTCACTAGGTTCTTAACTGCTGGTAATGACTACTTCAATATCTTCAAATTTACTTTTCTTTGTCATAACATTCTCAACAGATTTATTCTTGGGCATTGTTACTTTTGGTCTTTTACGACTTTTCTTAGTTCCAATGTCATCTTCAGTAATCGCAACATATGCTTCACTGTCAGTTTCAACTTCATCGTCCTCAAAAGTAACTTGTTTACCCTTGCTAGATTTATCCATCGGAGGCCTTTTTTCCTAATTCTTTGGATGTAGTTTTGTTGCATCATAAATTACTACATTTTTCATGTTTTCCATATCTTCTTCTGACACCGAGTAAAAATTTCTGACAACTTTCATGATATCATGCTCTATGAAATGAATGCCTCCCAACCTAATTGAACAACTTTCAACAAAATTCTGCCAAACAAAATATCATATGTCAATAAAAACAAAGTTAAAAAAATATAGCGAGACACTTTGAAGAACGCAAAATACAAATACAAATAACAATACTTACGATGATTTGTGTCATCTCATTTACGATTTGTTTACACAACTTTGTAGATACCTCTCTCGTGTCATATAATGAATATGATAGTCGGTATTTAATCCTTTCATGTGACTTGGGAGCCTTTGTAAGTACGTAAACAACTTCAGTGTTCGGTAACGAACACATATCTATGACTTTCCCCATAACCTCCAAATTTTCATTATTATTGGGTATATCAATATATAGATATATATTGACATTTTTACTTTCTCTTTCTTTAACATACCAGACTCTTGATGGAAATTTCACGTCTTTTGAATTTTTCCAGTTTGAAATTATCTTCTTATCACTTAAGGCACTTAAAAGATTTGTAGCCATGAGCTCAAGTGGAGTTCGTTCACCAATGTTTTTTGAAGGTGCACCTTTAAGAGCCTTTGGTCCAGAAAGATTCACAGAAATTTTCTTTGATGCCATTTTCCTAAAAAATAAAAACACATAAATTAGTAAATGAAAAAAACATATGAACTTAAATTAACAACGAAAATATACCATAAATTTGTTATTTGTATACCAACCC